>OMNM01037843.1:0-21873 GCA_900302745.1 Parablennius parvicornis | reverse complement strand
ATCATGTGTATATATATATATATATATATATATATATAACTAATGATAATAATACACTAAATGTAATGATTAGAATTCAGTCTGTAAATGAGTTGAGCTCCAGCACATACACAAGTATATGTGTATATGTAAATACGCAGAATAATTAATAATTTGTCCTAAAGACAGTAAAGAGTCAAGGCCCCTGAAGAGAGCAGGTGTATAGAATGATGTTTGTGTGCAGTGAATTAATTGTTAATTGAACGAGGTTCCAGTATTGATCAGGACTGATTCTCTTCACTGAGGCTGTGGTGGCTCTTAGAAGAGCCTTTGTTGAGTGAATGTTGGACAGTGAAGCTCACTACTTCTTGGCTGCGGTCTTCTTGGCTTTGGGCTTAGCAGCCTTCTTTGCAGGTGCTTTCTTGGCTGCAGGTGCTTTCTTGGCTGCGGGGGCCTTCTTCGCCACCTTCTTAGGGCTCTTGGTGGCCTTCTTGGGGCTCTTGGTGGCCTTCTTGGGGCTCTTGGCTGCGGGTTTCTTGGCCTTCTTGGGAGACTTCTTAGCGGCTGCGGGTTTCTTGGCTGCTGCTGCCTTGGGCTTTTTAGCCGCAGCGGCTTTCTTGGCGGCGGGCTTCTTGGTTTTCGGAGCCGCTTTCTTTGCCGGCTTGGGGGCCTTGGCGTCGGCCTTCTTGCTCATCTTGAACGAGCCGGAGGCCCCGGTCCCCTTGGTCTGGACCAGAGTGCCCTTGGCCACCAGGCTCTTGACGGCGGTCTTGACGCGGACCTTGTTCTTGTCCACATCGTAGCCACCGGCCACCAGAGCCTTCTTGAGGGCGGCCAGCGACACCCCGCTCCGCTCCTTGGAAGCGGCCACGGCTTTGACGATGAGCTCGCTCAGGCTGGGGCCGACCTTCTTCGGGGCGGACTTCTTCTTGGCGGCCTTCGGCTTTGCCGGAGCGGCGGCGGCTGGAGCTACTTCTGCCATTCTTTCAAAAACAACACGCTGAGGCTTCTAGTCGGGAAACAACGAGAGTCCGAGAACTGATGGAAACCTCCGAGCGGCAGGCGGGACTTAAACACACCATGAGAACCGTGGAGACTCAACTCGGCGACCGGCTCCTTGTCTGCGGTCTGAACTGCGTAACTTGTGTTTTCTGCGCGCAGAATAAAGACTTTCAAATGGCTTTCTGGGCATCGCTGCGGGCTGAAACTGAAGAATCCAACAGCGGACTGCTGTCTCTTCATGTTCGGCTCACATTCTCTTCTCAGGATCCCTGCGATTCGTTGCTGGAGCCTTCAAAAGTCCAACATTCAGCCCGGAGATCAGCGCTGCCCGGCGACTTGTCCCTCTGTTTTCTACAAGAAAATACTTTCACACGCTGCATTTATCCACCAAAACACATTTTATAGGTTCGGAACAAGCTTTTTCACAGAGTCCGAGCAGAAATTCTCCACCGTTGATGAGCATTTTGTGATAAAGTGGTGATTTTGTAGGAGCAGCAAACACAGTGATGGAGGCGGAAGCAGAGCTCAGCCAGCTCGTTTCTAACATCAGCTGTGAGGAGAGCTCACTCATATTAATATATAATAATATTATATTAATATACTTTAAACATCAAAAACCTTTTTGGGCAGAAAAAAATACCAAATATACATCACACTGTGGTCAATTTGATCATTTCAAAGTTGAACTTAAGACAATAAATAAGTTTCATTTGTGTTTAAGGAATTAAGTTGGTTATGTTCACAGTATAACATTGATGTTCTTTCTCTGTAAAGAAAAGTTAATTAATTAATTTATGTTGCATTTGGAGTTGATGAAGGTGACATCTCATAGTTAACTTTAGTTGATTTCTAATATGAGCTCATTGATGTTTTTACATTAAACATCACTTCATTTTCTCGAATTATCAGCCCTCGAATTGAACATCAATGTTGTGAATTTGATGATTTAAAGTTGAACTTAAGGCAATAACCAAGAAATTAAAATTGCAAGCAGCCTTGAATGGGTCCCAGCACACCCAGATGAGGTTTTGTGCACGACTCCCCAATTGGTGCTACCAGCAGGTTGCGCTATCCCCGATTGATGTAAGCATCTTGAGGCTGCTATGTGGACTCTCATGCATATTGTACACCTTTCTTCCCGTTCCCAGCAGGTGGCGCTATACTATTGGTTGTGTCCCTGGACTGTGATCAGATGTTGATGACTGATGATGTCATGTGTTGTGGTGTCTTCATGTTTAGACTAAATTCTAGTGTGAATATAAACAACTCGGACAGAAAGCTCCTGCCTCACTGTGTATTTCCTCCACAACTCAGCCAATCATCACCTTCAAATTGAGCAGTTGTCTTATGGTTAACTTGATTTTAGCCTCTTCAATGCAATAACAATTCAAACAAATTATCACATAAAACCATGTTTTCAATAACAATGATCAACTAAAAATAAATGTTAGGTGCAGCCTTACATCTGAATTAATAAAGTATCCAGGGTCACTCTATACAACAGACTTATTGAACTCAATTCACTTCCAAACCACTCGTCAACATCTGTAGCTCACATTTAATTTGTATTTTTGTATTGAAATAAATAAAATATATTTTGCTTCATAGGTACTATCTCGTATGAATCTATTTCGCTTTACCTCAGGAGCTTATCAAAAGGAGGCTAAGTGAACATTAAAGATGTGTTAACTTAAGACTTCATTTTACAAAACCGTGACTGTGCTGCAACTTTATGTAATTGAGAACTAATGCATCATAACTAAGTGGTTATGGGGGTTTTCTCAGTGGCTTTAGCAGTGCACGTTTTGCAAACATTCTTCAGGCTTTCGACAATATGAAAAATATACTTCATCACAACAGTCTTTTTAATCCTGCAGATTCTCAAATGATATAGAAATAGAGTAGAAACGGGACCACTTTGTGGATACGATCTCGGAATAGCAAGGGAGGGAAACCTCTCGTTTTAGAAATTTACAATACTATGACAAATTTTACTGTCGTGTGACACCAGCAAAAGCATGTTCGTGTGTTTATCAGAAACGTTACGTCTATTCAGTGTTCAAAAACTATTTTGTTTGTAGACTTATATAAACGCAGATGTAATGAAATTAGCGCTTAAGAAAACTCACCGTGAACAGATACAACTCAGGACGTACGTGGCAGTGAACACTCTTGGAGTTTACTCTTTGCTGTGTTCCTTGGTTGACGTTGCCAGGTTGGTCACGTTCCAATTCCCAATTTTTTTACTTTCATTTTATGCTTTATTGAACTATATGAACGATATAAGCATGAGTTAGTAGGTATCTTAAAATTCATCCTAGTTTTCATTGAGTTTTTTTTTTGTTTGTTTGTTTTAATCTCGCGTTCGCGATAGAAACTGTCTGTCAAATCTGGCAACCCTGCTCGGCTCAGCCATCGGGACACACTTTGCCTGTTGGAGGCGGAGTGACAGAAGTGACGGCTCTGTAGCCTTCCTTCCTTCCTGTTAGCCTCTTCTGCAACACTTTGTGTACCATCTCCAAACACTTGGTGAATAATCTGCAGATTCTGACATACACAAATCCTCCAGGCACTCGGAGACGGCGACACTGAGCCTCCATCCTCTCTGACGCCCCCTGATTATGGCCGGCAGCACCACTCCGACGGTGTTTGACATATTTCAAAGTATGGAGTTCGGACCGACGGCGGGTTCGAGTCACGCCACTGCACAGGTGAAGTTATACAGTTTAAATCAGATACGTTTAAAAAAAAAAAAAAAAAAAAAAAAAAAAGCTTTATTTGGAGCTGGGGGTCGTCGTGTCCCTGTGAGGCTCATGTGAAGTTCATTAACTGTGACTCGCATGGAAACACGTGACTTTGCTGCACTTTTACACATTCTGCCAATGAAATATCAGAGAGAAGATTATTTATGTGGTTTTAAAACGCATCGATGAGCCGGTTTCTGCCACTTTGTCTTCTCTGAGTCTAATGTGTAGAAGACTTAAAACAACAAAAAAGTTTCAAAATTTTACTTTCCTTATTGTGTGTTTGAATGAATAACAAACGTGTAATAAATATCAATGTGGGTGCACTCTTTCTCTCACAATAACCTAAATACACACCTGGATGCATTGTCTGCCTCAGTATGGTGATTTTAAGGTTATTTGTGGATAAGTCAGTGTCATTTGTGCTCTTTTTCTGTGTTTTTTTATGATGGTTTATTGGCCATTTTGCCTTTCTGATTTTTTTGTGTGCAGTTTATAATGAATATGTATTGTTGGAGTCCTTTCATTCAATGTCTTTCCATCTGTTTATGACTAATTGAAATTGTTTTTATTTTGTGCATGGTTTATGTGTCTTTGTGAATATGCATTTGGTCTGAGTTTGTTCATTTATTTATTGACAGTTTAATACTGTGTAGTAATTAGTTTTTTTGTCATTGCATGGCTTTATAGTCATTTTGAGTTTTTTGTTCATGTTCTTGTGATTAACTTTGAGTCTCTATAATGATGCATGTGTATTATATGTCCATTTTGCATTTTTATATCTCTTTGATTATTTTAAAGTTTGTTTTTATTTGCTTCAAACCTTCTTACTGCTGTTTTTGTTATGTTTTTAGCAGGTTCTGTGGTCCTTGAGTGTTTTTTTTCCTTCTTTGTTGTGTGAATTCATAATATCTGTTTTGTGTCACTTTCAGGACCAATTTGCCCTTAAATTTCCATGCATTGAGCAGCTTTCGTAGTTCAACAAAATATCAGAAACACTTAATATTGACTTAAATCTACAAATTTAATTGCAAAAATTGTATTTATGTCAGAATAATTTTCCCCTAAATTCATTTATTTTTTTCTTTTGCACATAGTTGTCCTGCATATGATTTAATATAAAAAGAAAAAAAAAAATTGCATTTTTTCGAAATGTTGAATGACCCGAAATGAACATTGTACAAAGCCCAATATTGCTGCTCCATTGAAGGATTTGGAAGTATTTTGTAATTTCTCTCAGTACCAGTATTCTGCTCTCATAATAATAATGTTTCTTAAGTGAAACCACCACTTGGCAGGTTTTCCATGTTGCTCATAAAACTCAACCTTTTCATTGATTTTTAAAAAATTATTTTAATCAGCTATCAACAAGTAAAATGAGTGACTGAAGTCTTTCTTGAAGTTGAGACGAGAGTGCTACAGTTCATGGGGAAGTGGACCTCTGTACTTTGGTCAGTGGGTAAATAGTTGACTCGTTCCTCTCGGCCCGAACGTTTTTATCAATCGCTGTCTGGGAGAGGAGGCGTCTTCCCGACCAATAAAAACGAGGGTTTGGATGCTGCTGCATTCAGAACACTAACTGCATTTATGTGGATACTTTTCTTCTGTCAAACTTATTGAATTCTTTCCGATTTTAGGATCAGATTGCTCCAATTTGAATGAAGTAATCGGAATGATGTGCCCGTTTATATGAACCAGGACGCGACCCGATTCATGAGTGGATCAATCCCATAATGCTTTGCACCGTTCAAAAACAATTTATAAACTGTCACAATATTACATGGAAATTGTTCTTTTGAGAGTTTGTACATCAACTTGGTTTTTTTTGTGTTTGTTTTTTATAGAGAAAAGCTTAATCCAGTATTACTCTTTACTCTGTAGTAAGTGTAATAATGTTTAATTCTTTTCCTCCATCAGGCTTGGCTGGAGCATCACTCTCGATCTCTCGGTTTCTTCATCGATGGCAAGTTTGTGCTTCCTGCAGACAGACGGAGTCGCTCCCTGAAAGATGGTAAAGGTGAGAGCAACTGGGAGTTTAGACACATTTTTCCTAAGTATGTATGTAAGGTGTTGAGACATAGGTCACTTTTCCATGCTATAGAATATTGACCATAACTTATTTTCATGTTATGAATTATTTTATGAGTATCAGGAGACTTTTATATCCGACATATTTAGTCACCATTGATGCTTTTTATTTATATATGTTTGCACACTGTGTTTATACATTTTGAAAGACTTAATGGGCGTTGGTGACTTTTCTACCTGACACCGGATTGAGCCCTCTTATGTGTTGCTTTGGGCCCGGTGCCTTATGTTTGATCTCCCTGATATAAAACTCTACAGGTCTTCTGATGTTAAAATCCTCTTTTCCTCTCCCTCTCTCTCTCCAGGCGGTGAGGTCTGTCGAGTGGCCTGCGCAGAAGAGGCCGACATCTCACAGTGTGCCGCCTCCTCTGCCAGCGGCTTCAAGCAGTGGAGTGCCATGACCTGCCACCAGAGGGCCGACGTTCTGCTCAGGTAAAACACACCCAGCTTCTCGTCTCAGATCTTTCCGAAACGTCTGGTTAGAGTCTCACCTCATGTGTTTCTTGCTCTCTGATAACAGTCTGGTGAGTGTGCTCGGGCAGCATGCACAGTGCCTGTCGGAGTTGTGTGATCTGTGTGAGGCCTCAGGCTCGACCTCAGCCCTGGTCAGGCTGCTGCAGTACTACAGCAGCTGGGCTCAGCTCAGGGACACACTCATCACGGGATGGACTCCCCTGGGTCAGCAAATCCTAGAAATCTCACCTAAAAGGCAGTTGCTGTGCAGATAATTTTACTCTCCTGGTGTAATTGTGTTTGATTTTCAGGTGTGGTGGAAGTGGTGACCTCTGATGACTGCTCTCTCTACTCCCTCATGCTCAAAGTCTTACCAGCGCTGGCCATGGGTAAAGCAAACAATTTTGTTTGTGTGTGTGTGTGAGGCCTTCACTGACGCACAGGAATATAAGAACTCACAAGCTTTTATTTATAAATTTAACACAACAGCATTCATGCAGTGCACCATGTTAAATGAGAAGTTCTTCTAACTTAGTTGACTTCAGATATGTTTTATTCAGACAGTGATCACATTTTGACACATCTTCATATCAATGCATCAGACCGACTCTAGTTTTAAAACTAATATGTCTACGTTTACATAGATTACATATAATACAGAAGGTTTTTACTGCAGTGATAAAACATTCTGCGCTACAGAATGGTTCCCTTTAAAATCACGCTGCTGCTCTTAACATCGGACCAAAAGACAAAAAACAAAACACTTGTTGAAATCAAAATTTTTCATGCTGCACATACACACTGGTCGCAGACAATAACAATGAAATAACTGCTTTTTTCCAACTAAGTGTACATTTACTACACCATCGTGTGAATCACATGCAGGGACACTTTTTTTTTTCTTTTTTTTTTTTTTACACATACACCAGATACTGAGTGGGGAAAATATGACCAAGAAAGACAGTTCAAATTCACATAATTTCACACACATTATATCTTAAATGTTTGTGGCCTCATATACAAACGTTTTGCCATTTACATTGAATCGTTCTCAAGTAAACAATGCCTTCAATTCAGTTCAATTCAACTTTATTGAATTGAACCAAATACAACACAGTCATTTCTTCGAGCCACCAATTAACCTCTAATCCATATTTTAGTATCTGGGGGAAAACACACCTATGCACAGTGAGAACATGCAAAATACAAAAGTACGACAAATCATGATTCATTCACAGAAATTATGCTTAAAATTAACTAAATTGAATGACTGATGGAGCACTGTAATCAATCAATGGAGCACTGTAATCAGATTTACAACTACTTACTTCTTCAGAGGCATGATAAATTCTTGCCAAATGTATACACCATGAAATAACTGTTTTTGTGAGATTTTAAGGCTTTAAGTAGAAAATTGAATTGATGTCAGTTGGTTGAGTTTTGTATTAGGTTTGTGTCGTGAATTATAATCCGGTATCGCTTCCATCCAGGTAACTCTGTGGTGGTGGTCCCCGGTTGGAGCTGCGGTCCTCCAACTCTGCTGCTGGCTCATCTTTTCAGGGGGGCGGGACTTCCTAATGGAGCTCTGAATGTCCTAACGGGATGTGACATGACGCTTGCGGCCAAAGTGGCTCAAACTCCAAACATCAGCTACGTGGCTTACAGCGGCAACAAGCCGGTGGGTAAAATATAGATTATGTATTTCAGCATGGTGGAGGCCTGAGCTGTGAATGTTTTAAAAACCTGACGTGTCTGTTGCTCACCAGGATGGAGTGATGCTGTGTAAGTCCACCGCGGGGATGGGGGTCAATGTGGCCGTGTCCCCGTGCATTGGCGCCACCTGCCCCTTCATCGTCTTTGAGTCTGCTGATATTGACAGCGCAGTGGATGAAGTTATAGAGGCTGCCTTCAAGAAGAGGAAAGAGGTGATGGAAACTAAAAAATATATATATATTTCCTGCAGGAATCGACTCTGTGATGTCTTAACTTCCCGTCCCGTGTGTGTGTTTCAGGTCAACTGGGTGTTGTGTGTGCAGGAGAGCGTGTATGACAGCCTTGTGGCTCGTCTCAGGCTGCGGATGTCCGGGTTGAAGTGCGTCGCCCTGCTCAGCGAGGCTGAAGGAGGGTTGGTGGAGGCTGCAGTACAGGAGGCCCAACAGCAGGGGGCATCAGTGAGTAAGCTTTTAGTTGTTTTTTTAAAATTAAGTTTAAAAGAATATTTTTGTTTTAAATGCTTGTACAGTAAGAACAATACGTTGTCTCTGTGTGTTTCAACATACCTAAAGAATAGTTATCTTAGCACTTTTGGTAGATGTTTAGATTCTTGAAATTGAGTTTCTCTCAATTCCATGTGTTGTTTTTTTACTACTCACTGCTATGAAACATTACATTTTCTAATATAAACTGTTGTATTGCACACTAATGAAGTAGTGAGATTCCTCATTTGAACTTAGGCTTTTTTAGTTTTTTTACTTTTGACCTTTCATGTTCTTCCTGTGCACGCCTGGGTTTCTCACGGTTGTAATTTTCACTTGAATTCTAAAAACATTTATGTCAAACACATTTTAGTTCAGGGGCCGCGAACAGCCCAATTTCATCTTCAGTGTCACCTTCAATCTTAACATAAAATCAATTTTAATGAAAGTTTCTGGTGAAAAATGCAGTGAAATGTCCAAAGAAATGGCCCTAACCTGCTTAAAGCAGTACAACATGTGTTTCCATGTTCACCAGTTATTTGCAGATATCCAAGAGGGATATAAACTTATCAATCTCATTTGGAATTTCAGTTCAAACCCTGAGTGTTGAAGTTTCTTTATACAACCTGTGTAAATGTACTTTTGCAACAAGGCTCTCTTGTGTGAAAAATTAAATAAGACTTTTCTTTTTCTCTGCCCTCAGCTGGTTCAGTCCTCTGCTGCCCCTCCCTCCAGGGCCCACTACCCCCCCACTGTGTTCTGCGGTGCGGCCCCCTCTTTATCATGTGTGGTCAGCCCCACTCCTGGACCGCTGCTGCCTCTCATGACCTTCAGAAGTAACTCAGAAGCAGTGACCCTGGGTAAGAATGGACATGTTGAATGCAGGGCCTGTTCATTGCAGCTGTCGTTTTTACTGGTTTCCTGTTGAATGAAAGCAAGTTGTGGTGGAGTTTTACATAAATGATCATTTTAACTGTTGTAACACACTTCAGAGCAAGCTGGTTTTATCTGGAGGGAGATTTTTTTTTATTTTTCTGTAACAGTTGACTTATAATGAAACGATCAAAACCACTCTCATAAAACCAAAGACTGATGGCTATAAATTTTGTTTCTATGAAATGTGCACAATACATTGTTATTTTGAAGACTAAACCTCAAAGACATTAACCTCATATACTTCAGTGTTTTCATTTATCGCAGTGGTCTACAAGACTACCGCATGTCGAATGTTCACCTGTCTGCTGCCCTAAAATCAGTGTAAAGGCAAATCAAAAAGTGTTAATGTCTCTTCTCTTTATGTGAATGAATATTCTAAATACCAATGCAGCCTGTTTTGTTCAATGGTGGCTGCAGGAATAAAGCTGTTTCCGTAACTTCATTGCACAGGGAACCACAGCCCTCACGGCCAGGCAGCTTCCATCTGGACCGAAGATCTGACTCTGGCTCTGGAGACAGCGAAGAGGTACATTCCGCGCTGTGTTTCTTTATTTATGTTTTATGAGCTTTTCGTTTCAATAATATTCTGTCCCCTTTATTGTTTTCTTTTTACTTGCTATTATTCTTATCATGCAAAAACATATTCAGATTAGAGAGCACTTATCTTGTTATGTTATCTATCTTGTTATATGACGCCTTTTGACAAAGTCATTATTGAAAATGAGAACCATTTCTCAACTATCATTAAAATAGAGTAAACCTAAGAGTTCATGAAAATCAGATATTGATCCATTAATTTTTGGGACACATTCAGTTAAAAAGACTATTTAAAGCACTTCCCGTGCAGACAAACCTGCTCAGTGTGCAGCACTTTAGTCTCTATAAAAGCGATGTTGAAAATAAGGGAGTTAATAGAATTGTTTTTTTTTAGGGTATGAAAAGACAACAAAAAGTCAATCTGAATCTCTGCTCCAGTCTCTCATAATACACTGAACAATCCTCTATAGTCTGATTTAATCTACTTTGCTTGTGACTTTATTTAGAGGTTTGCAGATTCACCACCACTTTTACTCAGTTTACACTCGGTGCTTCGTCTCTCCGCAGTCTGTCTGTTGGCTCCGTCTGGGTGAATTCAAACAGCGTGTTCGACCCCTGTTTGCCCGTCTCTGGTCACAAAGGCAGTGGCACCTGCACTGACGGTGGGCAGGAGGTGAGTTTCACAATTGCCTCACGTTACCATGGTTTGTAAATAAAACAAGCAAGGACGGATCATTTAGCCTTTTCGAGTTAATGAAGTTGTTGCAGTGTTTTACTCACGCTCTCTGTTGTCTGCTAGGGTCTGTACCAGTATCTACGCCCATCCTTCTCTTCTTCCTCTTCACTTCCTCGCTCCTCTCCCGTCTCTTTGGACTACTCGACATTTGGAACTGAAACAGCTCCACCTGTCATTCCTGCAGATTTAAGCAGGTATGATATTATAGCTCAGGTAAGGCATTGTAGTTTAACTGCAATACGATGATCTTATGCTTTGTGTCTCCTCAGTGCTCAGTCTTACCTCCAGTTTGTTGGTGGGAAGACGTGCAAGTCGGTGTCGGGCGGCCGTGTGGCAGTCCGCCCACCAGAGGGCAGCAATGTGTTGGGTTATTGCCCTGATGGAGGCCGCAAAGACGTCCGCAATGCCGTGGAGTCTGCGATCAAAGTCCAACCGGGGTGAGAGCTTGTTTTAATGGTTGAGTGGTACTGATGCTGGACTATTTAAATATGTTAATATTGTTCCTGTAGACTCATAGAGCCTCTTTAATGCATATTAAACTGCAATGTTTACCATATGCTGATTATGCTGTTTGACACACACTCATTCATTTACTAATAAAACAGAGTGCTTTAATAATCATCATAGTTGTGTTATGGCTTTCACACTATACTAATCATTAAAAATGGACTGAACTGGAATAACCTAGATATTTGCGAGCACTGCGTATTCACACTCTGCACGTTAACATATTTGTCCAGTCACATGGTGCCCTCATGTACCAGCTTGTGTTGACAGCAGATCATCATTCACTTGAATATTTCTGCTGTACATCAGATCTGGTGGCCACTGTCAACCATTGTGTCTGGTTATAATTTAGTCCAAGAAAAGCAGGAACAGTGTTATTTAAAGGTATAATTCCCCAAGCACAAATACATTACAGTCAAAATACTTCACAGTACCCAACTAACATATTGTTTAACTAATGACGTGCAGTCACAGTCAGAGGTTTTATCAACAATGACATTCAAAGTGCTTTACATATGTTTTACATGAACAGCAACCAATGTAGATGATAACAAGAAACAAGAATTAAAAACAAGGTTACATGAAATTAATCAAACATAATTGAACAAGGTATCACGTAAATGTAATACAGGAGTTAAAGATACATTGCAGCATAAAATGAGAGTTTACTCTATTTTTTAGCTTTTCAAATATTTGGGGCATGAAAACTAAAAACATCTTCTGCCTGTTCAGTTCTTACTCGTGGGAAAGAATGTACATTTGATCCAGATATCCTGAGAGGCCTGGATGGATCATTTAGTTTTCTCAAATACTTTTATGAATTATATTCGTCTACATGACAGGTAGCTAGCGCAAAGACCTGAGAACTGCAGAAATGTGGTTAAAGATTTATACGTCTGTGATTTGTTCAGCACAGTATGAAGCATTTAGAAATGAACTTTGACCTCCATAAAATCATTTATTTAGGCGCTCAGACTATCACAAGAACATCCACGTGGTGCGTTATTTCACAATCTGGTCAGCGTTGTGTGTTTATCACCAGCCAAAGTTCAACTTGACAGATAGGCAGAGTCATACACGTACTATATAAACAAACTAGAGTTTAATTACACTGATATCCAGATTGTTGTGTTTTCACTGTATACGAACTGGATGTGCATACAGTACTTCTGCGTTTAGACTTTGAGTTTACCCGATTTTGAAAGTTTTCAATAGGCGTTATATCACCAGCTGAATTTGTATGGAGGAAAAGTTGTTGAAGAAACCGCATCAAACTAATGCAGCTCATGTACAGCTTCTACGGGGTCCTGAGATATGAGAGAATGTAGCACAGCTTCACATGCTGAGCCTACAGGTGTACCTCAAGGTTTTAACTAATAAGTCATGTTCCACCCATCCATCCTTGTGAGTTTAATTGTTGATTGCGTTTCACATATAACCCCACAGTTTAAAAGTTTAGTTTGATGTTTTCTCTGCTCTAGCTGGATGAAAAAGACCCCGTCTGCACGTGCTCAGTCACTCTACTCTCTGGCCAAGGGGCTCAAGGCGAAGAGGCAGAACATAGCTTCGTCCATCTCTATCCAGACTGGCGCCTCGGTGGAGGAGGCCAACACAGAGGTGGATCTCAGCGTGGCCAGGCTCAATGTTTGGGCGGCGTACTGCGACAAAGTGCAGGGAGGATCTCTGGTGAGGATGATTAACGATGCCACCGGCCGTGTCTGTAGGTGTATAAACCTAATGTGCCTCTTGTGGGCCTCCTCTCCTTCAGCCCATGCCAAAGTCTGGCTCCGCCCTCTCTTTCCCTGAAGCCCTTGGTGTTGTTGGCGTCATCCTACCCGAGAAGCCTTCCCTCCTCTCCATGGTGTCTCTTCTTGGGGCAGCCATCGTAGCAGGCAATGCTGTCGTCATGGTCCCCAGCGAAAAGCATCCGCTACCCGTCATCTCCTTCATCGAGGTGAGTGAAGAAGTTGAGAACGCCTTCTGAAGCCAGCTTATCACCGCCTGGGAAATGTTAACTGGCCAAAGTAGCACAGTAGACAGTCTCATAATGCTCGAAAAACCGCAGGTCAGTCATCCAGATACAGATCATTTTCTGCCTCACTTCATTATTCTCCCTCGTGATCAACCTGATTCTTCATCTTGAAGGAACTTTCCCCTCCCCCTTCACAGGTGCTCCAGTCTTCAGATCTACCTGCAGGTTTGGTAAACGTCATAACAGGAAGTCGAGACCAGCTGACGGTGGCTCTCGCCAATCACAGCGTAATCAAAGCCGTGTGGTACTGGGGCAGCGCTGAGGTAAGACGTTCAAAAAACAGGAGTCGATAAGCAGGTTTAGTGTCAACAGGCTGTTATCTGTTCTGGTCATTGGGTCAACTTTACCTGTTGAAGCCACCAGGTGAGATTTGTGATCACTCCTATATGTCAGGTGTGAATCATAATAGAGCATTATACTACTCATCAAGAATCAAGGGAACATTTTAGTTATTATATTGATTAATTAAAGAATTTATGATATAACAAGGGACCAGATTAAATAAGATTAGACTTCCTCCTGCTCCATTTTTGTTATGTGAAAACTGGTAAGGAAATTCAAATGACTTTGAATGAGAGTTAGTGATTTTTTTTTTTTTTATTTAAATGTATAATTTTTAAGGTAAGTTTAATTAATGGTATATAATTATTGTAGCTATTGGAAGGAAAACAATTTTCCCAAGTATGATATGAAAAAAATATATGTATTTCAACAACATCAACACTGTTTCTATTGTTATCTCCATGAAAACTGAAAAATTTACTATTTCTTCTGCTCACCAACAAGTAGTGTATTTTTACCATTATTATACCACGCGTCAGTTGATTTCACTGCCTACTGAGTAAACTAGTTGGAATAGATCATACCTAATCCCTCATATCTATGAAACTAATATAAATGTAGTTGTTTTTTTAATATTTAAAGAATTTGGATTTGATTCAGTTCAGTTTCCAAATGAATTAATACTTTTAAAAAATGTTAAGCGTCTTGCCCACTCATTGATGTTCTGACCTTCTGCTGCAGGGCTGTCAGTACCTCCAGAACACCTGCACCAGCCCGCTGAAAACCCTGAAACTCTCCTGTCAGACAGAGGAGAAGGACTGGACTCGGTCCGATCCCACTCTCCTGGAAGAACTGTGGAGGGACGCCGTCCAGTGGAAGAGTGTTTGGATTCCCACCGCTTAGGCAGACGGGAGGAGGGAGAATAGAAAAAATGAAGCGGAGCATAGATATCCTCGGTACTAACGTCAGTGTTTAAATATGACCTATTAATTATAGATCAATAACATTTCACAACAACTGCAGCTATAAGTTACTGTCAGACGTTACTCAACATGGATTGAACAAATAAAATAAGTGAGTAAGCAAAAAATAAAACAGTATAAAACTTCATTCTTTTGGAAACTTGCTCTTAAAACATGTATCAGGTGCTAAAGTGGAAAAGAAAACCCTGAAATCAAAATGATCTCAACCGGTTATTTTTCTTACATTGTCAAACTAACAAGAACTGTATCAACAGAGAATTACCGCAATGCCATATTTGACGCACTCGTAATGGAAAGTTGGTGTTCGGACTAACTTGATAGCTAGGCTTTCACAGATAATCACAGGAAGAATGCAGGAAAACACCTCGTCAGCCGTCACATCGCAATTGCGAGCTGAGATCTATTGTGATAGATGTCTCTTTTTGCAAGGATAACAACAGGCTGCAACGTACACCAGCAGTAAAATGCTGCCGTAATGAGTCTATAAACCACAAGACAACTTCTCTTTTTTTTTTTTTTTTTCCCAATTCTGGGTCACTGTTTGTTAAAAGTCTTCATATTGTGCAGACACATGGACTTTCATGTAGTTTTGATGGCCAAAGATTAACCTCATATATCTAACAACCCTTTAAAAAAACCTCTTTGACTTTTCTGTGAGGCCTTTAAATACTCTTCTTTTTTTCTGTCAAGAAATCATGTAATAGCAATTTTAATTACAATACCTACAAATGTTCTACCTCTGTTTTCTACTTAAGTGTCATCACACCTGTACCAAGTCTTAGTCTCAGATGCTTAAATGTTCTACTGGACACAACATTGGGTATATTTTATTCTGTGTGTGTATCGATTCTACAGGTTGCTGAAAATTGTCTCAATAGATTAAACTTCAAATCAACATTTTAGTGTCCCACACTTGATGTGGGTATATTTGCTGTTGTTTGAAATAAGCTAAATGGGACATAAGATGTAATGTTGCGTACTAAACGAGAAGTGAAACACCCGATTTGCGAAGTTCCAACGATTTCTGTTTCCGTGGTTCTGGGAAAACATAGTACAGGACTCCCTGCCGGGGTTATCAGAGAGCACAGGGGGGCCCGAGGCTTTAACTGACCTCACTGTTGTTATCAAGATTAGATTTACAATCATAGTAAAACAATGTGTGAGTAAATGTATACGGTTCTGCTATATACTATGATTTATTGTTACAATTGCAATATCAACTGCCTTAAAGTTCATGATGTATCAATTCAAATACATAAATATACTGTCTGTCTTTATTCCTGTACAATAATACTGTGACTTATAGACATTGAAGGTCGCTTCTTGTTCTGTGCAAACATTCCCTTTGAGACTTGTTTTCTTATCCCAAGTAGTCATTTTGAAGGAAACTTTCCCACAGACTTCTGCTGTCACGAAAGCCTTGATTAAAATATAATTTAAAACATTTATTTGTTTGTGTAAATGTATTGTTTCATTGTTCTGTGCCAGATGAAAATTGCCAAATCCAGTAAATAAACACCAACTCTGCTTTATATCATAAATCAGGCACTACTGCTTCCACTAGTTTCTTCTGGTAAACACTGACACTAGGTAAAATGATCACAGACGTGGGACAAACACTGTGGTTGAAACATGCAGTTTTCTATTACTCATGTCCAGTTTTGCTTCCTATTTTCCCCCCTCCTCCACACTTTTCTTGTTCTTGTTCCTCAGACTGGTTTCAGCCAGCAAAGCGCAGAGATAATTCTTTCAGTCAGATGTTTGTGGTCACGAGACTCCTGCCGGTTACTGCTGAGTCACAGCAGCAACTGCTGAGTCATGGTGGTGTTGCAGCCCAACCCTCTGCTTCTAGAAGAGACAAGTAGTGTGGCATGACAAAGCACAAATTCGCAACGACAGAGGACAATTCTAAAGAGCTGGTTCATCTTCAGCGTGAACAAACTTGACTTTAAATGCTTTTGAGTGTATTTTGTGTGTCACGCTTTGTCATTTGTTTGGATTTCACCAGAGACTCTCCAGCGACGTATATGATTCAGTCAAATCAGCCATCTTCTATATTCCCTTATCCTGGACGGGTCACCGTCCCATAGCACTGCAAATTCAAGCAAGCCAATGGCACCACTTCCAAATGGTAGTTAAAATAACAGCAATCTTATAGACTACTGTGTACCGCGGAGTTTTCCGAGATAAGTGTGTTTCTGAACCTTCTATTATCTCACAGAGGATGATAATTATCAGAGCATTTAGAGTATTTAGGGCTGTAAAACACTGCCATGATTTGCACTTTATGTGTCCAACGGTCTTTTATACCACTTTATCCAGTTCAAGGTAGTCTGATTACCAGTCCATCACAGGTCACACACACAAACACGCAAACCCACACACACGCCTACATGCAATTTAAAGTTACCGATTAATATCAAATGTGTATTTTTGACAGAACACACATGCACAGGGAGAACTTGCAAACTTCAAGCAGAAAGGCCTGGAACCTATGACCTCACTACAGGAGTGAGGGTAATACCCACTACGCCATCGTGCAATCCTATTTGCTTATCCTCTCATATTAAATGATATTTGCACTAATTTTTTTCCACATTACATGAATGTGTCCTTAACTGAATTGGCCATTGTGAAACTTGCTCTTGTGCAAAAACACATGTGGTTAAAGAGAATTATCTCTCGGTCTTACAATGTCTGAACTACAAAGGTTTTAGCGTCTGGCAACACTGCTGTGGTTTTGAGTAATCCAATAAAACTCATATCAGTTCTGAGTCACTATATGTCACATGGTGCTGTTAATGTAACAATGAGACTAGTTTACAGTGGCTGTATGCAGTTAACAGCATTTTTACTTCACTGCGTCTGAATCTAAATTGAATTATACCTGTTATTTTATTATATTTCGATTGTTGAGACTTTTTATTGCTGCATTTTAATTTTTGAATGTACCTTACTATGGATTGTTTACCCTGTTAGTCTGTGCTACTCTTTATTTCATATTCTGTAATGTATTTGCTCTATATACTCCTATTTGTCTTACACCTTCAATATTGTTATTTTGTTTTGGTTTTTCATCAAGGACTGTTTTAACCTAAAACATAACAGCAGTTGTTATACAGCACCATGCAGTCCACAGAGAAACTGTTGCAATCTGCTGCACATGACAAAATCTATGTACTAGATATATCTATGTTCTGGATAATTATGAGAACAATTATATGACATACACCAACATTGTTTATCTTAATGGTACATTGGTATGATCCTTAAAATATTTAATAATGCCTACCATGATTTATGTATCACGAATAAACAGATCTCATTTTTAATTAACTAAATCAGCTGAAACTCTTTTTTTTTTAATCAGTAAATTATGACTTTATCTTCAGATCTCATACTTCTATAGGGTTGTACAAGATTTAACCAAATACTCATGGTAACATTGCCAACCAGCTACAGTCTTGATAGAACAGAAATACTTTATTGACTTCAGAGGAAAATTGTTTTACAACGTTGATAGATTAGATTTATTCTATTTATTGGTTATCAAAATTACAAGATGGAAAAAAAGACACTTTTTGTTCTTTTTAATTGCAGAGCAGTTACTTGCGCTTGATCCTACTTTTGTGCTGGTCGCTACATTAGGTCGAGAATAAATGTGGATTAGGCCACTGCGAGAATATGTAGGGAAATAATATTCTAACATTTGTAGATAATCTTAATTTATGACTTTTATAAATTATAACATTGCCAGTTTAGATTTATGGGAGTTATTTAGAAATAAAACTCCGTTTTAATATTATTAAAAGTGCTTCGTCATTCCAGAAGGATGGCAGTCAGCAGATTATTTCCACATTGACAGAGGAACAAAAAGCATTGACGTCGATCTCCGAGAAAGAAAAAAATATTGCCACTTCGTCTCAATCTGACGTTAACGTCACTGCCCGAGCTCGCTGATTGGCTGAAACGTGCAGAGTGACGTCGCTCCGTCGCGAGGTCTTCCTGGGGGTATAAATAAAGGCAGCCTAGCGCTTCCATTTCACACCAGGGGAAGAAAACCTCGAGGAGTTCTTGCTTCAACAGTGTTTGAACGGAACTTCTTTTTTCCTTCGTCCTCACGCTTCATCTCATCCGCTCGAAGATTCTTCTACATTCCGGACTCGTCCAAAAACGACATCCTTCTCTACTTGAACGCTGCTGTGATAAAGTCGACGTAAAGCTTTATTTTTGTACGGTCTTTGTTAAGAAAAACAACCAGCCAAAATGGAGTCTCAAGTGCGTCAGAACTACCACCGCGACTGCGAGGCCGCCATCAACCGGATGGTCAACATGGAGATGTTCGCCTCCTACACCTACACCTCCATGGTGAGTACAACGCATTGAATGTTTTGTTTTTTTTGTCTTCAACCTATACACTTATTTATTGGTGAGCCGTATGTGGAGTGTCTCTTTTCTCCTAATCTCACTGATCACGTCATGCTTGGGTTGCTTTTACTTGCTTGGACATCATTAAGCACCAGACCAGTTTTCAGTTATGACTCATGTTACTGACCACTCCCTGGCAGCATAACAACTGTTAGTCAAAGTGTTTTCTTCTCTGGCCATATAATCATGGGTGCTGTGTCCTAATCACTGCCTTTGTCCTCCCTCCAGGGCTTCTACTTCTCCCGTGATGATGTGGCCCTCCCAGGCTTCTCCCATTTCTTCCAGGAGAACAGTGAGGAGGAGCGGGAGCATGCTCAGAAGCTTCTGTCCTTCCAGAACAAGAGAGGAGGACGCATCTTCCTCCAGGATGTTAAGGTTTGTACAAGTTCTGGCATGTCTCTGTCTGAGAGATGACCTGGGATTAAACGACACTGACTCAACTTGCTTCCTTGCAGAAACCCGAGCGTGACGAGTGGGGCAGTGGACTGGAGGCCATGCAATGTGCCTTGCAGCTGGAGAAGAATGTCAACCAGGCTCTGCTGGACCTGCACAAGCTGGCCTCTGACCACACAGACCCACATGTAAGTTCTATTAACTTTCTTCTACAAAGACTTGTGCAACTCAGGTGTTGGTTGGCTAATAATTTCTTCTCCTATTTTCAGCTGTGCGACTTCCTTGAGAGCCACTACCTGAACGAGCAGGTGGAGTCCATCAAGAAGTTGGGTGACTACATCACCAACCTCACCCGCATGGATGCCCACAACAACAAGATGGCAGAGTATCTGTTTGACAAGCACACCCTGGGAAACAAGAGCTAAGAAGCCTTGGCACGATCCCGGAGAGAAACCACCTCTGGGTTTAAGCTAAACATGACTCCAGCTACACATTTAATTAATCATGTGATTTTTGCCTAACCCATAAAGCTGTCATCTCAAGTGGTTGTACACAGTGGTGTTTCTTTTGAAATGTCGCCGAGCAGGATTGGTTTTGTCAATGAACCGCTTGTGGTAATTTCTGATGTCTTTATCTGAATAAACATTTTTGAGCTGGATCTTTGGTCTCTGTCTACTTTCACAATGACCTTGTATTTAAATTCCATGATGGGGATTGATTGTATCTGATACTTGTCAAGCCTGAAATTCCTACATTAATGTTGAATGCAACAGCAGATCCTCAGATGGGGGGCTTAGGTTGAGCAGATGGTTTCAAGTGTTTATTATCCACATTTAAAATGAAGTACACCAGGCTAGCAAAACATGGGTCACTTATTCAGCTGGTCCTCTAAATGTGAAATTCACAAACATGGCTGTTCTACTTTGAGTCAAAGGTTGTGTGGACTGGGAATTCAGATGTATTTAGAAATCCATACCATTGCAAAATGTCATAAGTGTCTCTATTGCAGTCAAAATGGTACATGTAAATAATCCCTCTGCAAAACTTTAAATTGTACACGCTAGTGTAAAATGGGGAGATAAAAGCACAACAGCTACGTTTTTATACTGGTGGACAGATTTTCTGTGGGGTTGTCTTATCAATTGGCTATGTTTCTTGGTGGTGACTCATCATGGCCATCTGCAGGAGAGGTGTGAAAATGTTCTTTCTAAACATTGAAAGTAGAGCACATGAGAATAAAAGTAGATGCAGATCAGCCAAATTCAGAATTAGTGAGGGAACTACTTTCATATCAGGCTGCAACACATAAATGAATGCATACATAAAATTGCATTCAGCGGGTGGTTGACCGATATGTGTTCGACCAGTGTTTGGAATTGGAAGTGAATATGAAGTCACCAGTGGCTTCCTTTTTCTGACAGATAATCTATCCATTTAGTCTATCTCTTAATATATCTTACAAGATATATATATATATATATATCTTACTTTTTTTTTATCTAAGGAGAAGGATTAGTCTTTCCATGTCAATCTCTTTGATGACTACAGTCCAGTTATGCAGTAGTTAGTAGTATTTTTTTTTCTTTCCAAGAATATATTTCATACTCTTCCACCAAGTCTGCCAAAATATCTGTATTTTGGAGCAAGTGAAATAGTTAGTTTAACTTGTTATGTAAAACGTAAACATATCAATTCAGTCCAGCTGTAAGTTTCCACCCGGGTGCATTTCGCCAACGGACCCCGGGATGCAGTGCGCATGCGCAGTGTACGGTAGGAAGTGCGGAGAAATTTATGCGCTTTTTTTTCAGCTGAGTTGGCTTATGTCAACCACGGGCGGTTTGTTGTTGTTGCGACTCCTGTGCAGCTTTGGATAAACTGTTCCCAAACTCCCGGGATAATTATCGGCCTGAGGGGGACTCGTCAAGTCTCTGGAGCAATGCCCCGCAGAAAGGTAACGCGGACTCATCCGTTAGTGCACACAACATCACGTCATAGCTAACGTTGGCCTCCATGGAGAGACAAATCAAACTTGTTTCATGAAGCTGAAGGCTTTTACGTATAGTTGCGTCTCCTGTAAGAAAGCGAAGTGTTTGTGTGGTGATTTTTAACTCTTGGTACGGTCACATCGATCTGTGCTGTTGCTACCAAGCTGCGTTAGCCTCTGGTGGTGCTGAGTTACAAGAATGCGCTGTTATTCATAAAGTGCCACGCCTCTCTTGCACAAAAGTGCAGAAAAAGCAGCTTTATTTAATACCTTTATGAGAGGGGGGGCGGTGAAAGCAGCACGCAGCTTTTGACGTTAATAACGGCAGCTTTGGCCAACTGACGTAAATGGTACAGGCTGTTCTTTGGGTGCGAGGACGCGGCGAGTGTCCGCACCAAAACAACGCTGTGATTGGTCGGGCGTGGGTTGAACTCCCCGTTGATTGGTTTGTCTTTTTTAAACCCCGCCTCGTCTTTAATTTAATTGGTCGTATGCAAATGAGGGACTCAGCCCCCTCAACGTGAAGTTGCTGCGCTCTTGTTAATGTGCGCTGAAAAATGACAATATACTGTATATACCAATGATTTCTCTTAT
>OMNM01037842.1:0-12019 GCA_900302745.1 Parablennius parvicornis | reverse complement strand
GGTTTAAAAAAACTAAATCAAACAGAACAATAAAATTAGAAAGAAATATAGAAAAAGATAAATCATTCGAAGCATCAGCAGGTATATTGTGCTTGAATCACTCATGTCTATTACCTCCCAATTCATCCCTGTATCTCGAGAAAACAATGTTTTTATCCTATTTTTTTATTGTTTTATGTTGGAACATTGTTTAGGTTCCTCATTCATACTGTTTCACAATCCCACTGAATATCTCTCTGAATATGAACGATTTTAAAGTCCTGCCGCAGTGTTCCACCATTGCCACAGTAGAGAAAGAGCCTGTTGCCTATAAGAACACAGGATTTCTGTAACCTTTAACATTTTTTCTATAAACTCAACCTCATGGTATGCCTTTAATTTAAAAGTAATTGGTCTAGCAATTCACTGCTGCATCACTGATCTCTAAGATGGGATGACTGTTCAGTTTTGAGTGTCAACATGGTTATATGAACTGTAATATTACAGAAACAATGTGGCCCCGAGTGGACACACCTGGAACAGCAATTACTTTCGAAACTTCTTGCAGGCCGGTTTCTGCCCCGTGGACCTTATATGTGACACCCCTGATATAACTGCATCTACTTATTATTTTTTAATCTCTTGACAATAAAGTTCACAAGTTGTGTTTCTTAAAAGAGGAATGTCACATTTGATAGGTAACATGTTAGTCAGTTAAATGAAAGGAAACAAAGTGACAGTTGTGATAAGTGATGAGGACTAGCAAAGACAAAAGCTCCTAGTAGTTCAAAATTACCCATTTCAACCTTTATCTATTAAGACACTGGACTGATTTTGTTGTTACTTCTGTGTTATTATGGAAAGAAAAAAAAAACAACAACATTATTTCAGTTGTCCCTCCCTCTGTTAGAGGACCAGAGAAGGCCAGCCACATACCTGGGTTTTAGCCTGCCTATACAATGTCTCTTTCAAAGCCTCAGACTCTAGTGAGGTGTTAAATATGTCTTTAACGTCAAAGGGCTGCTCGTCACTGGCTGCTTTACGTAAACCATCCAGACTCTTGGGGAAGCTGGGCAGACCCTCCAAGTCCAAGAGAGAGCCCTCCTCCTCTATACACCTGCACACCAACGCATGGATGGATGGATGGATGGATGGATGGAATAGCGGAGAAAGGGTGGTGTTGATTTGAGGATCATGGGAGAAGAATGGATAGAAGCAAGGGACATATAGTGTGTTAATGTTATTGGAGTGGGAAATGAGTGGGCAAAGTCAAAATGGGCATTGTGAAATGAGGAGAAGAGAAGAAGTAAGATTATTAGAAAGGGTAGAGGAGGGAAAAAAAGGATTGAATAGTACAAGAGAAGAAGCTGACTCCACATAAGGTAAAGTGAAGTACATTTCTTGCTATTTCTTTGAACACGCATGAAGAGAATCTACAGTCACAGGCCATTTTAACCTTCTGTGACTGGTTTCTAAATTATTTTTTTTAATACCTGCGAGTGTGTTCGTAGCTCATAGCTAATGGAGCCGTCTCCGTCTCCTCCTCCTCATCGTCCTCCTCATATACTCCCGTCGTGACGGGGGACGGGGACTCCGGCGCCTCATCGTGCGACTTTTCTGTCAAGCTACCCTCCTCCTCCTCCTCGTCATCGCCCTCCACTTCCTCCTCTTCCTCCTCCAGCCCCCGAAGCCCGAGCTTGGAGTTGGACAAACTGTGGCTGGGCGGGTGCTCCTCCTCGGGCTGGTCTGACCTGCACAAGGATTGAATGTTAGTCATGAGAACATTTCAAGAAACATGATGTTTCGATTCAGTTTTTGTGCTGAAAGTGTTGTTAAAAAAACAGACATGGATATAAGCAGTGATATAACAGTTACTATTTTACTAAACTCATGTTTACCAAAATAGAAGCATCTTATTGGTCCTGAACTATCTCAGTCTGACTCAAATCAACAGTAACATCAGCTTGTATCCACAGTACGTTTAATAAATTAGCGTCGGGATCATATACTACTTATTTAACTTTAGAAGAAGTGCTGGTCTGTAGGTTATCTCAGCTTTTCAGTTTATAAAATTTTTTCTTACATTCAGATTTCAGGGGATCATCTACATTATGTTCAGCTTAACAAAATGTGGATCTCAATGTCACAGCAGCAATACTCTGTGCACTCCACTTAAACAGGATCGTGTCTAACAAAAGCAATGCAGGAGTCACTTCTCCAAGATTGTTTTTTCAATAAACAATGATGTAACTTCAGTGTGTGAGTCTATTGGTCTGATCCCTCTAAGAGAGGTCACTACAGCAAATCATTGGCTTCTAGACTTTTATACAAGATGAGTTTTCTGCCATGATTGGGACTCAAACTCAGATCTCCAAAGCTCATATATTTTCTTTCTTTAAGTAATTAGTAAGTGTATATAAGCACTAATTTCTAGTGGCTTGTACTACAGTGGATATACGAATAAACAGTCCAGAAGAGGCCTAAGAGGAAATACACTTCATACCTTGATCATAGGTAATAAAGTAGCCTGGGCCGTAGAAAAAAACAAGGATGGCTGGGTGGCCCTTAACATTTCCCAACAACCTTAAACTATGACTCATCACAGGCAGAGAGAGAAACATAAATATTCTGATGACAGTGCGCACAGTCCGACTCCAGTGTCCACACAAACAACACGGGTGCTGACAGTCCACCCCGAGCACTTTTCAAATGGCCCACGGATGATTAATTGGCCGCCTGCTCACAAACAGGAGCGGAGATGGTCCGCCTCAGGCCGGGGTCCACCGCTCGGAGTAATGTTGGAATATAGTTTATGCAACCGAAAGAAGACGATGGCTCGGCTGCAAACATGCTATCAGCACGCTACCATTACGACCTGCCATCTGTACATTTTCCAGCCTGCACACCAACACCGCCGCCCCCACTTTCTCGTTCCATCACCCCCAGACCACGATGTCATGGCTCATGATATCATTTCCTCTGGGATGGCAAATTTACCCCCTTTCATTTTTTTTTGCCACATAGTGGACATTTATCAAATCAGACAGGATTACCTCTGGGAAGGGGTGCAGAGGGACAGGATTGGGTCACACAGAGTGGGTGGGTGAATGCGGGTAGCGGGACTTTGCGGGGGGAAAAAAAAGTTCTTCTCTTTCAATCTAGATTAAATATCACCATAATCAAATTGCAGAGCTGGTTTGCGGGGAAAAAGTCCATGCCTGCGAGAAGGGAAAGAAGCGTATGCTCTGACATAGGGGGCCCTGGGTTTTGTCATTTAGTCTAAACACGTCAGTTGGGTGTTTGTGTTAGCGAGCTGGGGGTATGGGTACCGCGGGTGGACGGGGGAAGAGCTCAATCATCAGTGGATCTCCCAGATAAATGCCTCAACCTGAATCCCCCTCAGGGTTCAAACTGCCAGTGATTGTAGCACAGTCCCAGACGAGGAACCCGCTCCAACTGCAGTCTTATCCAAACCATATAACTCCGGCTCTCGCCGGTGGATTATGGGCCCAAGGAGACAGATACTTTTTTATTCCTTAAACACTGCTATATACCCCTTCACTTTTGTTGCTTAAAACTTCCCACCAGTGGAGTAGTGCTGTTCTCTCAGCATCCCCAGCTTGGAAACAGGACAACTCCTCATGTGAAAACAAGAGCCACCGGAATGGCCATGATACCCCCCCCCAAAAAAAAAGTTCTTCAGAGGGAGAAACTATGTTGCGAGGGTGGTTAAGAGTGATTACAGATATTCATCCATGAATGTGTGTTTGTGCTCTGCGTTTGACTTCAGTCACTCACAGAGAGAATAAACAGCGGGCCGTCTGGTGGGAGGACAGAAAGCATAACACTTAGTCTGAATTACAGATATTAAGATGTCAGACCGGCTTGTTGTGGATGAGACTCAGTATTGATCCCAGATGGCAGAGGGGCTAAATTGCCACTGGGTCTCCTGGCCATAATGTGTGTTGACAAGAGGGAGGTAGGAGGGGGGATGATGGAGGAAGAGGCAGACAGAAAGTGAGACTACCAGAAAGGAATTCACGTCAAGAATGAGGGAGAGAGATGAGGAGTGTGCAGACGAGTGAAGAGGGCAAACCACTGACTGAAAGAGAGAAAACAACTTCATCCACCTTTTTTATTTTCCAACAGGCTCTTCTTGCCTGAAACCAAACTCAGTTCCCGACAAAGAAAGTATTCTCGGGACTTAAAGCAGGAACATGACTTTTTCCATCAAATGTCTTTGGTGGTAGCTGCATGGGTTGGAAAATAGACTCACCATATTTTGTCACTTTACACACGTGTAAAATTGCAAAAAAAACAAACAAACGTATGGACTGGAAGCCCATTGCTGTTAATGCTACTGTTAAATGGAGGAATTCTCCAAGAGTAGCTTGATTGTGTAAACTGCAGTTCTTTAATTAGGCTCTTGAAGAGCAAGTCATAACTGCAATGTGTAAAGCTGAAAGTAAAGATTATGTATGAACTACCAATGGAGAGGATGTGACATAAAATTCACGTTCTATTTTCAAAATCTTACAGTAAAAATAGGGATTTGTGTTGATCCATCAAGTGGATTAAAAAGGAAAAGTAGATAAAAAAAAAAGATCTTAACTGTATGTATGTATGTATGTATATATGTATGTATGCATGATTAAATGTTATGGTAGTATTGTACATACACCAATCTGCACACTGAAAAAAGTACAGTTAACAATAATCAGAAGAGGCGGAATTCAAAATTATACTCAAAAAGATAATAGTCCCTTAGAAGGCTAGAAAGTGAAAGTCACCTGAAAGTGTCTTTGAAAAGTTGCTCATAGTGACTCTTGGAATTGTGCTCCAGTACACAATCAGACCACTAGAGAGCACTATGCACCAAGTGCTGGCGTATGCTGCTCATTACAGAGAGGAGACATTCAAAACCCTGAAGTACATATGTACAATATAAACAACTTTCTTTTTGGATATTTTCCTATGCTTACAATCATAGGACTAGATATGACTGAGTTCTTCCGAACATTTGACCCGTTGTTTCAGCTTTAGCCGGGATGGATCTAGATTTAGGATGAGGTTGGGGTGAGAATTCGAGCCCGACACAAACAGCAGAGGTACACTCATGGATGAAATGGAATCACTAAAAGGTCTCAATAAATAGATGTGATCGTGTTTTCATCTTACCTCTTATCCGTGGAGCTGGAGGCCTGGTTCATCTCACTGTTGGAAATGAAGTTGCGGATTTCTGAGAAGTACGAGTCCTCCTTCTCGTCTAAAAGTGCATGATTGTCTGGCTCTGAGTTTGGCGAGGAGATGGTGGTTCCTAAATTGGAAAGCATCCCGGACTGTTGGCTCACTGATGGGGAAACACACACACAGAGACACAACATAATTCATATTATGACATTACAATCAGCTCAATTTGGTTAAAATTCTCATTTAAAAGACAGGCATTCAACATGGCTTAACCCCCCCCTCCCAACACCACCACCACAAAAGACGAGCTTGTTTAATTAATAATATACACAATTATATGCTAATAACGTATACAATTTACAGAAGCACAATATCTGGCAGGAATTTGAATTAAAGGTGGAATTTATGAATGAATTTATTTATTATTTGTTTCTAACTCTACATCTTTGCCCAACAATGATAATGAAAGAAAACAAAAACATTTAGAGCCGTTTTTCATATTCTAATTAGGGATAATGACTTTCAGCATCTGAGTCAGAGCTCTCACATTAGTGAGTGACCACAAATGTTAAGCTGTCGGCTTTCAGTCCGACATTAATGCACACTCACACACAGGAACTACACACTCCCCTGCAGTTGGTCAATATGTAGCCAGATTGTAAGCTGATTGTATTGCATTTCTCACTTTGGAAAAATGTTTGTAAACAACATTATGTTGCTTTTTTAGGTCAACTTATCGCCCTCTGAGCTCGACTGTGATTTCTGATTCAGTATCTTGGCTGATTACAGTGAAAACATTAAACTGAGCTTTTGCATGCTTTAACTTCTGAAGACTGCGACACAAGGATCTTTGCCTCTTATTTCCAAAAACATGTCAAACAATTGACGTGTCTGTGCTTGAGAAATGTATTTCTCATGTTGGTGCTGTCAGACATGAGTCAGACAGGATGAAAACCAGGTTTATTCCGTTGTTTTATTAGGATGTTACATTTAAAGAGACTTTCAAAATGAGGCGAAGTGCAGATCATTTGGATGGTAAGACCCAACTGCGCAATTGTTCACTGCTAAACATGTGTTATCCATCCACGTTTAGAGGCTCCCTCCTATGCTGGACACACGCTAAGCTGCTTTTGGAATTAAAGCACAAATCCTTTAATTAAAAGGCTTTCCCACTTGAAATAGTTTACAGCAACAACCAAGACATTTATTGAGGTGGTGATCTGAAAGGTTTCCAAATGTGTAGTGTGACCCATTCATTATTGAAGTCTATGAAACTGAAGAACCTCTGTTTGATAACTACTTGAATGGATTTTGACTTTTCCTGGAGAAAACAGTGGCAGGCGTTGTAAACTGACCAGGAATGTTCTCATGCTCATGCTTCTTGAGATGGCGGTCGAGGTTGGTTTGCTGGCCGAAGCAGCGGTTGCACAGGTGACACTTGAAGGGTTTTTCCTTGTTGTGGATGTTGCGGACGTGGCGTTGGAGGTTGGATGAGATGCTGAATGAGCGGTCACAGTATTTACACCTGCCAAAAGGAAAATGGAGGAGGGATTAAAAACAAAAATAAACAAACTTAGTTTCAAGAAAAAAAAGGATGAATAATTGCAAACACAGCTGATTGAGGGAGAAACATACCTGTATGGTTGCTCTCCTGTGTGTGTCCGCAAGTGTCTGGTGAGGTTTGCTGAGCGGGGGAAAATTTTCCCACAGTACCTGGAAGGGTGAATCCACAGTGAGTATAAACTGATCCAGTATATCATTCTAACTGTGCACTAAATAAAAAGAATAGTTATCTAACCTGCAGGCGTAGCGCTCCTTGCCCTTGCGTAGGATGGCATCTGAGAGGGAAGGTGGGGGCGAGCGGAAGTTGAACAGTGGATGGGTCGTGTGTGGCAGAGCATTGGGTGGCGCGTCCAGTTTGAGAGCGCCAAAGCTCTCCAGCTTTTCAGTCATATTCTCCATGGCTGACATCTAGGAGGATGGCAAAGACAAGATAGAGTAGATTTAATTTCTGCATAGCTTATGGATTTTTATATGCAGATTAATGCAACAAGTTAATATTCACCTGGTGTATCGAGGAGTGTATATCTTACTTTGTAGTAGGCATGTTCAACATGTGTAATGTGTCATATATTAATAATGTCTATATGTGTTGTTGAAAAGAGAAACAAAAGCACTGAACACAAAGGCACAATATAAAAAAAAACAGGCAGCGAGTGAATGAGACAGAGAGCGGAAGCCTTGAGGAAGCAGTATATCAGAGGTTAGCCTTGTTGTTTGTGCTGAAGGCGAGTCACCTCCTTGACCTATAACACATTCACAAATGCTCCAGTTCCATTCCTACCAGGCCCCCCCATCCAGCCTTCACCTTCAACCAGCACTTTGTTCTCCACCTTTTTACCTTCTCCTGCCAACGCTGCTGCTGCAGGCCAGCAAACTGGTTAAATGAGGCATTCAAGAGTCACGATCGGGAGCAGCACAATATGGTTTGTGATACCCCCGACTGATAGCTGCTTCCCTTCCCCGAGAAGCTTTTGAACAAAGGGTGCCGGTTATGTAGGGGTTTATTTGCCAAAAACAGCTTACATCCTTCCTTTTCTGGTGAATAAGGGACGGGAGAGACAGAGGGACAGACACTCCGTCTCGATGTGTTTACTCGCAGTCTGAGAACGGGTGTAGGGGGAGCGGAGTGATTCCGTCATGAGACTGAATTAGAGGTGGCATTGTGTTTGGATCGCTGGGAGGATCACAGCTGAGACACTCAGAATTTTGTACATGGGAACCTGAGAAAACGTGTAATCCCAAGAATATTGATCGAGACGACTTTTTTTTTTCTTCAAAAAATTAGAAAGAACAATGGCTGTTTGAGGGTATGATGTTTATCATCCACTGATAAGTTACATTGTTTTCATCAAATAATGGGTGATAATGAAAGTATCTGTCTGCATAGGCACCAGATGTGTGTATTGCAAAGTCACGGTTGATAGAGGACACAGATTTCCAGGTCAGATTAAACCGTTTCCCCAACGAGAGCCCCCCATTCTCCTGGACACAAACACAGGATGTCCTTGATGGACACGGTGCTATTATCTAGCCAGCCAGCCAGCCACAGAGAGAGAGAGAAAAAAAAGGAGAAAAACTCGGTGGGGGTTGAGTTATTAGCTGGCCTGTGGGCTCCCACTAAATAAAACAATGCCACAACTAAGATTAGCATGGCCAAGAGGGGCAGTCCGTTACAATTCAAATGGTTATTATTCTCTCCTTTATTAATGCTATCATTCCTTGTAATCAAGACTCACAGAGGTGGGGAAGGTCTGGGGACAGTCAAACAATGTGACTGATTATCAAAGGGGCTGCGATAACAGACTGTGTCTTCTGAAAAAAGGTAGAACTGACGAGGTACACAGGCGCCATTCAGTAAACAAAGGAAGAAATCATACAGAACCCTTGAGAAAATAACATCAACAGTGTGGAATGATGGCGGCACACGGGGCCCTATCAATTCAGGTGGCTGCAGCGTGGGAGGCAGGAGTGGGGTATTTTCACATAATACATAGTTTGACAATAATAGTCAATACCATCGGGGATAATCAGTGTGAATGCAATACCTGGACATTGATTTCTTGGTTCCATAGTTTTTGGACCCAAGTGCAGGTACCACTTAGAGTCAATTGTATGTGTGAGAACTGGAAGTTTACCTGTGGATGGAAGAGTGGTGGTGAAGGTCGGAGGAACTTCTCCTTCAGAGCTCCTACAGGGTCGAGTAGCTTCCTCTTCTCCACCCTGCTGGACCAACAGCAAGGCAGAGGGTTACATACCAAGGTCAGAGTTAATTCAAAACCTCTACCTTTTGACAATATTTGACGGTCTAGTGTTACTCATGTAAAAGTCACAGTCTGTGGTCTAATCCGGGCTGAAATACCTGTATATGGGGTCCATGAAAAACGCAGAGGGCTTAGCGTAGTGCAGGGGTGGCGGCTGGTGTGGCTGTGCCTGTGGTTGCTGGTGCTGGCTGAGGGAGGACTGATGTAACGACTGGGAGTGGGGATGTGGAAACATAGAGGGGGCTTCGTCTTTTATGGACATCCCCTTTCCAATGCCATACATGTGGTTCTTTCTATTTTGTGGCTCAGCTGGTACACCATTGTGACCGCCTCTGCTCCGAGTGCCTATGCTCAGATCCAACGGTTGTTCTTCACTGCTAGATATCGCTAAAGATCCACAACTGCTCCCAGTACTACTGTTGGGGTTTGATGGGTTTGTGGGGGTTGGAGGAGCTAACTTGGCTTCCTTGGATTTCGTGGTGAGGTCGAATGGCGACTCTGCCGTGGGAGCGCGAGCTGCAGGGGAACTGGAGACCATCTTGTGAAGCTGTTCACATGGAGACTTGGGTTCTGCCTTAAAGAACATGCTAGGATTGAGAGCGCCTCGGTCAGTGCTGAAGGGATAGAGGGAATTGTGGAAATTGGGCAGGAACTGGAAGGGAAACATGGAATGGTAGGGTAGTGGACCCATCTTTTTCTCCTGATGAAGGCCAATCAAACCTGGACCAAAATATTTCTCGGCAATAGAGGCAATGGCTTTGATGGAATCAGTGGTGACCGCATTAGCGTTTGTGGTGGTGGGTGGGAGGGCTTGCTCATCGGGTGGAGGGAAGAAAGAGTGCTGTGATGAAGCAGAGGAGAAAAAAGGACGATCAGCGTTGAGGTTCCCTGAACTTGACATGGCTGATATCAACGCGCTGTTGGTGTCTTCTAACTGATGTGCATCCTGACTTGATGCGGTGCCTGACGGCTTACGACGTTTCCCACTTCGCTCACGTTCACTCTCCCCTTCGCTCTCCAAGTCAGAACCATCACCCGAAGCAGTACCAGTGGTGGTGTCCAAATCAGTCCCGCTTGTTGTATTGACGTCTTCAAGGTCGCTGCCGTCGGACATGTCTGTGATCTTTGATTTCGCCTTAGCTTCTCCACTCGAAGACAAGTCTAGTTTGCTCTCCTTTTCTTTGTCTTCCAGTTGATTCAAACTGTTGACTCCATTGCTGTTTGTTGAACTAACCAGGGACAGGGGTGGGCCGTCTAAGGGACTCCGGGGCAGCTTCACCTCCTGACTGCCCAGCGGGCTTTTTATCAATGAGCTGGCTGGTAATAAAGGTGGTCGCGGATACAGCGATGAAGGGAAGATACCTGGGAAACCATGCGGGAGGGATGGAAAGCCATGGGGTCCGGGGGAGAAGGGCAAGCCGGCATGAGGGTGAGGTCGGGAGGGGAAGTAGTCAGTGAAGCCTAAACCAGACTGGTTTAGACCTTGGAGGTGGGGATGGTGGGACTTGGCCTTTGCCATGATGGGACTTGAGCTCATTGGGATGCCGGGGTTGAACATCCCTGCTGGGGAGCCGTAATGGTTTTTACCCTCACAGAAGCGCCTGTGCTTGTTGAGGGAGGAGGTAGTGCTGAACAACTGCCCACAGTCCTTACACTTGATCTGGGTGCGACAGTCAGCATGCATGCGCTTGTGGCGGCAGAGGTTGGAGAACTGGGTGTAGGACTTGTGGCACACCTCACCTGGGGGAACAAAAAGACGCAGCCCATCAGGGCCTGGTTAAACCCATTTTAACACTGTCACTAACTCTGAATACCAAATTAACAGCGACACAAACATCTTCATGTAAACTGTTGATGAAATATCTTCAAAATGGTAGGAAGGTAAATAAATGGCTCATTCATTCCACAAAAGAAAAGGTTGTTGTTTCAGTTCAGCTACATTTCATGCAAATCACTCATTCAAATCCTTATGTTTTATAATTTTTTTTGTTCAACAAAATGTGACCGAGGTCGTAAAACACATGTCATTTGCCCCCAGAATACAAACTGACATCAACACTTTTCTTTCATTAGTGCAAAGCCTTCAGTTATCAACAAGGTTATTAGTTTGATGTCTGGACCTTTCGACTTTGCTTTGGGAGCTGTAAACTTGTTGGCTTCAGGGTGAGGAAAATGTGAAATTATGTAAGAAAATACATGACTGTGATGAATAATGTGATCATTGACTTCCAAAGCTCTGACTTACAGATAAAGGGTTTGACACTGCTGTGGATGTGCTTATGCTGCTTGAGGCCTGACGAGGTGGCAAAGGTCTTGCCACATTCAGGACATGTGTGAGCGCGCGCTCCAACATGCTGGGAGCGGATGTGGCGCTGAAGGTTGCTGGGGTCTGTGAACACCTGGAATTTCAAAATCGGGTATAAAAAAATGTGACATTATTAACAATTCTACGAAAAACAATGTAAATTGTTTGACGATAAAAATTACTAAGATTTCTTAGCCTGGACTAATTAGAGTATACTGAACAAATACTCAATCTAGTTCCAAACAACAAATCAGGTAACGCCTGTGTGTCCTGTGCACAACTTACGTGCTGGGTATGCTGTACCTTATCACAGTTTTCACACTCAAAGCGTTTGCCACTGTCATGTGACATCTGGTGACGGATGAGGTTGGACTTCCAGTTGAAGGCTTTTGGGCACTGGTCACACTTGTACTCCCTCTCCTCTGTGTGGACGATCATGTGTTGGCCCAGACTTCACAAAGAAAGCACAAGCTCATCAGCGAACACTGTTCACGACGCAAGTCTGACATGTAACGTGTCGCGATAAAGAGTGTTTGTGTGTGTGTGTGTGTGTGTACCTGTACTCATTGGGGAATATTTTCTCACAGTCTTTACACTCGTGCACAGGTTCGTCGCTGTCCTCGCGCTCCTGTTTGAAGTCCTCCCTCAGAGTGTCAAAGATGGAGCCGGCGTTCGAGCACGAGTACTTCTGATGCCGCCGCAGCTCGAGAGCGGAGGAGAA
>OMNM01037841.1:12675-36431 GCA_900302745.1 Parablennius parvicornis | reverse complement strand
GTTTTTTCTCAGGAAGTTCAAAGCTCATGTGGGATTAGTGTTAAAGGGCTAACTTTCAGTAGCAGAGAACCTTTATGTAAAAATCACACTCCCTGAAAGAATCGGACCCTGCATAAAGGTGAGAAAGGACCAACTCAGACGTATTTCCACCAGATATATTTATCAATTATTCAAAAGCTAACGAGAGGCTTCCAGTGACTTGAGGGAACAAACTACAGAGTTTCTGGACTTCAGCCGGGTTTTCAGATATCACCTCCAGCTCGTCTCAGCCTTCAAACTCCTGCTTCTGGAAAACTGACACACAATCCTTTAATTCTCAGCTGGAAGCCCACCTGTTCCAACTCATTCACCGGGATTATTATTTTATTTTCAATCTGTGAGTTTAGCCCTTCAATTCATTAATTCTTGTTTCTTGATTTTGCGGGACTCGGGACCAGCACCTCCAAGAGTAAAAAGGTTTAGAAGATGAACATGTCAGAGAAATAAAGGACATGAGAACCTGAAGACATGAACAAATGTACTGCATCAGCCCCACTTTAGCCATTTCAGCCATTTCATCAGTGAATAATGTCTCAACTATTGCACATTCAATGCCAACTTTGTCTCTTTCTACTAACTAATTTGAGATAAAAGTGTTTGTTGCTTATAGAAGTTACTCAACTATTTAAATCGTGGGAATGTGAAGAACGACTGTGTCAACGTACTGTAGATATTGTAGATGACAGTTTGCAAGCAGTTTGTACAAATGCTTTATGTGTCAAAGGGTGGTTTAAAAAAATAGGTCAATTGAAATGATGTCCAATTAAACTATAAGATACGAACCATGTCAGCATAGGAGCAAGTCAACTGCTTTTATATATTCTCTTACAAATGAATGTATTACAACACCTCGTCATTGTTCACTGAAACAAACTGAAGTTATTTTCCTGGGAACGGCTTTGGTGCTCATTTCTCTCCACTTACCCCATCAGCCACTCGCTGCACAGCTGGAAACATTTCAGTGGTGCCAGTGACGGGAAGAGAGCAGCGAGATGTTCACATGTTCAACGCCGCCTTGTTTATTTACCCCTGGTTTTCTCAGCCAGGTAGCGTCGGTGTATTTAAGTCAGATACAGCATAAGTGGGTCGAACATCAGATATGGACATGTGGAGTATTTGTAATAAAGAGCAGGGCTTACCAGTGCATAACTAGAGCGAATGTGTTTAATAAAGTGTTGATTTATTATCATTTTTATAACTTTGGAAGCTGCTAAAGCTGTGGAAAAGTGTTATAAGTTGAATTAAATTACCATGCAGGCCAAGTAGTGTGGATCTATATTAACATTCTAATATATTCCGGTCATCAGTTTGAGGCAATTCATAGAATTTGCGTCTTTACATTTATTCTGCAACTGATGTGCTTATTACATATATTGTTTTCCACACTAACATCATTTAATTTGACATCTTAATTTACACAAAATTGGCTTAAAAAAATGTGTACATGCAAAATAGCCTATACTAATCACTCCCTTTTTTCCTCGCGATTTTCTCTAAAGAACAAAAGACCACCTGTCTCCAAGAGCTGGACACTGTCACTCACCTTCACAGACTCAAAGTTTGTTTGACCAGCATTGGGAACAATCGGAGTTTGTGGTATTTGTGAAAAGGACACTTTGGCACATGGACAGGAGGGCAAGAGGTTTGAACTGCCAACCTTTTGGGGATCACAGCCGCAAATGTCTATAGTGACTGCTACTGAACTGGAACAATTATGACCTTTCCTCTGATTCCGACTCACAGTCATGTTATCCTAAAAACTCTGGGGGAAAAAAAAAAACATAAAGGGTAACTGTCCAAACAAATACTGAAGCGTGTGTGTGTGTGTGTGTGTGTGTGTGTGTGAACTTGGGTTTACTCTGGGACGTACTCACACTACATCCGACTAAATGAGATTATGTGTCTATGTTAGGAGTCGCGTTGGCCACCTGACACTCACAGACACACACACACACACACACACACACACACACACACACAGGTTCGCAGTCAGTAAATCAATGAAGTGGTTCGAAGCTTCAATAAGAGCACTCTGGAGGAAAAGTGTGAAGAGGTGGAACCGATAGTGTGATCATGGTTTGGAAGAAATGAAAAGAGGACAGACAACAAATACACACTGACATGAAAGATTGGTTTTCCTTTTTTTTTAATTTATTAAGAACAGAGACTAATAGACAGGACAGATATGACAGGAAAATCAAATATGATGGAGAAGAACGTAGACAAACAGGAAGTTACAGTCGAGACATTCAGTGTGAAGTAAAAGCAAACGAAGACTGAAAGACAAACAGCAACACACAACTTTACAGTGAGGGACACACAAGGACGATGAGTGAGAGCGAGTGAGACGCTGACCACGCTGCACGTTGACGGGAACTGCTCAAGCAGAGCGGCGGAGAAATCAGGCCTAAAATATCTTTGTCTCAGACAGGAGGAGTTTAGAGACGGGAAACTTCTTCTTTTGTTGCAAAACAACACACAGCAGTCAGTCAGTCAGTCAGTCAGTCAGTCGGAGCAGTCGTCTGAACGCACATCAACAACAAAAGCCGCTTGTCTTGTCGTCTCCGAGCCCCTCTAGGTGCCTTTGTAGCTACAATGCTGTTTTTCGTAGTTCACAAATTCATCCGTGTGGAGCTCTCAAAATCCAGTTCAGACGAGTCTGACAGGATATCTTCAGTGGGGAAGCATTATAAATAACTCAGATTTCATAATTCTCCTCATCACAGTGCTTCACACAGCACAAGACCTTCTTTCCCTTTACCCGAATTTTACTTAGAACTTTAATAACATTTTAAAGATTGAAGACATGGAAAAAGAAATAGTAATTGTTCCTTAATCCCTTAATCTCCAACAAAAAACTGTAACACAATTGTTATTTGTGTATTTTCACATCAAAGCTGTTTCGTTCCAGCCGATCTCAACATTGCAAGTCGGGTGACAGTGTGATCTTGTTCGTGAAACGTGGATTTTTTTCTGTCAATGAAAATGTTACGTCACATTCTATTTGCAGGAACACTGTAAATTCACCGATCATTGAGATAATCAAATAACGTCTAAACCTTTAAAAACAAACATTAAAACACTGGTTAGCGTACATTACGTATACTTCGTCCTGCAGGCAGCCATGTTGAAGTCATAACTTTTGTTACTCCTCTCTAAAAACAACCCAGAATTCTGAGTTCCCCGGACAAGTGGAATACACCTCCAACTGAAATGTCCAAGTATATATATATATATTATCTCCCTTTTCCCAGTTTTCACAAGGCCTTTAACCTGAGCAAAATGTTTGAAAGGACAAATTCCATGATTCACATTCAGTTTCTTCAGCTTTCCGGATGATTGCACCAATGAGTTGTGTGAAAGCCTTGCAGCAAATCTCGAGAGGATATACTTTTACCTTTACAATAATCATGATTATTGTCCTGCACTCACAGAATATTGCTTCCATTCATGGTCCATGTGGCTTCTTATGTCTTCACACACGGGCTGCTCCCTCCAGGGGTCACCACAGCAGATCGTCTGCCTCCATTTAATTCTATCCCCTAATTCCTCCTCTGTTACACCAACCATATCCAGGTCCTCCTTCACTACATCCAATAATCTCCTCTGAGGTCTTCCTCGTCTTCTCCTGCCTGGCAGCATCATCTCCAGTATCCTTTGTTCAATATATACGTCTCTCAGCTTTTCATTTTACATGGTGTCCATGCTGGTCATGATCACTTCCAATTAAAATCTCGGCATCTTGATTTCTGCTGCCTTCAGCTGAGTCTTCAGTCGTTTAGACACTGCTTCCAAATCATGCATCACAGGTCTCATTAAGCTCTTTTGGACCTTCTCTTTCACTCCTACTTTTCTTCACATCAGCTCCAAACTTGTCTCCATCCCGCCTGCACCCTCTTCTTCTTTACCTGTGTTTCTGCTCCGTCTGCTGCTCCGTGTGGTTGACCCCAGGTACTCGATTCATCCCCCTTCACCATCTTTCTTGCCTCCCTCTCATTTACATAGATGTATTCTGTCTAGTTTCTACCTACAGAGAACTTGATAATACTCATCACTAGTTCATATAAAGTGCTTACAATTATGAAAGTATAATCTTAAGGCACAAAACAGCTTTGTGTGTTTTCTAAACTCGATGTTTAATGAGAGACCATGATGTGCTGGTCTTCGGCATCTCCCCCTGCAGTTTATATAAAACCACAAATCTTCCTCAACGTCTACAGTCATTCATACGACTTCCTCAGCTAACACACACCTTTCCCTCCCTTCTCCACACAGTCCGCCAAAGACTAGTGCCGACACTTGCAGAGAAACACGCACACACTCAGTCGTTTCCTCCCCAGTCCACCTCTGGCTCATCGTCCAGCCTCAGGATGAGGTAGGAGAGCAGCTGGAAGAGGTTCTGCCACAGCAGCACCGCCACGTAAAAGTAAATGTCGCTTACGTCCGTCTGGCACGTGTCTCCAGCGAAGCTCATGTCGCACACGCAGAGAAACTTGTTGATGAGGTTCCGGCAGTATCCGCCGTTCAGACAGGGGTTGGACTTGCACTCGTCCACCTCCTGCTCGCACCTGCAGACAGAGAGTCACGGTGCCAGGAACAACGTCAAAACATCAAACGGCTGCTGTGCAACAGTCACATTAACGAGAAAACACAAATACACTTAATAAATATTAAATCTGTACCGCAGCACTAAGGAGACATGGAAAGAAGCAGAGTACACAATATATATATATTTTTTTATTGTTGTTGCAAATTTTATATGTATTTACTCCTTGCTTTTCTTATATTTTGTCATCACTCCTTAAAAATAAAACCCTCTAATATTGAAACTTTTTCTATTCACACAGTTTAGTTTAGCTTGCTTTGATCTGCTGATCTATGTCGGCTTCATGTGAGGAGTTTGAAATGTCCCCATGAACATTAGAGATCATCGGTGAGTCTGATGGATGGATGGATGGATGGATGGATGGATGGATGATGAAAGACTCTAGCATCTTTGAGCATCTTGTGAGGGATAATAGTACATACATATTAATTCTGGTTTTCTTTTTTAAATTTCTTTTTTTTAACGTTATTACCTGTGACCTATGAATCCCGGTGGGCAGTCACAGGAAAGCGCCCGGTCAGTACAGTTTCCGCCATTGAAGCAGGTGTAATTCCTGTTATCGTCACCACAAACAGAAACCGGCAGCTTTGGTCGTCTGGAAGAAGACAGTCAGACAATATAGAATTTAAGAGCATATAAGTACATGTTTCTCTCCGTGTTTGCTACTTGGTTGTGTTGAGTTGCGTAGCGTCACATTAAGTAATAAAGGTGCAATATGTAATAATGTAATAAAATTCTTGAACATTTTATGTAATGAACTTTGCTGCATTTTGCAATAACTTTTTGCAAACAAAAAACAAAAAAATGTTGCAACAGTTATTACAAACTGCAGTTGTGTTGAGCCGTATTAATGTAATAGCAGTGCAATATGTAATAAATGGTTGTTTTTGTGTTTTTGTGGTTTGCATCATCTATAATAATCACATAAGATAATGCAGATTGCATTTGTTTATGTCCTGCAAAATTTCACTTCACCTGTAATTTGTGTGTCAGTACTAATTGATGAGTTGGAGATTTTGTTTCTCGCTTGTGAACACATTCTCCATTATAATGAAAACAGTTACGTTTGATTTAGACTTGAGCAATAAAACATCCTACTTGTTTGTTTTTGTTTTTTTTGTTTGTTTTTAATAAATCTTAATAAATCTGGAAAGTTAAACGTTATTCTGATGGTATGACGGCTTTTCTAATTAAGGCATCAATTTTAATGGTTTATTACATAATGCACCGAATTATTAAATCTTCTTTAAAAAGTAAGGCATCCACATTTTGTAATAACTGTTTCAATATGTAATAACTTATTACAAAATGTGGCAAAGTTTATTCAAAAAAAATGCGTTCCCGTATTTTATTACAAATTGTAGATTATTACAAAATGCGACGTTATTACATATTTTGCCTTGAAAATGTAATAAATTACATATTGCACCGTTAATACATAATGCGGCGCTACAAGGTGTTTATAAGAGTAAGTGAAGCCGTTTTTGGCGGCTTCGTTCCTGCCGGGAGCAAAAGCATCAGACAAACAGGAGCTGCATTGTTTGCCCTCCCACTGTTCCCCATAGGGGAGACAAAGAGGCTTAGGAGGCGACCAGGCTAATAAGATTAAAGACCTCTGGCAACCGTTTACCGGCGGGATGTCAAATCACATGTACAGCAATGAAAAAGTCAACTATCTCTCTTTGGCCTCTGTGACCTTTAAGTTTGCCTGAAGCGCAGCGGCTCCGTTCCAAAACGCTACATATCTCTTGGTGAGTTGAAACTCCTCCTTTAACGTTTGTGGAAGTGCGCATTTATTTTGGAAAGTGTACAATTTTTGGCAGGTGAATCTTTGTCAGGATGGAGGTAGTCATTTTTGAACTGCAGCTGTCACTCATTTGAAAACGTGGTCGGCTCATTTTAAAACAAACAATGTCAGAGGGAGTGTTAATGTTTGCTTTGCTTGGCATTTTGTTGAATACGTTTGAACACACAAAAACAGGAGGCGTCCTACATGACGTCTGAGAGACAAATATCTAACAGGAAACAGACACCTGGGGAACACATGAAAAATAAAAGAGAGAAGGAAAAAAAAAAACTCACACATTTTTGACAACAATGTACCATGGAATTTCTTCAACGCGCTCGCTGTGGAGGAACACAAAGAAAGGTGGTGAAAGGAGGAAGAAAGAGGCACAAACAAGAGATGCAAACAAAAGGAACTCATTTTGATGAAAACTTTATAGAGGAGATGTTCCCAGTAAAGGGAGAACGCTTGACTGGTGGCTTGCTTAGCGAGACACTTGCAAAGGGCTGGTTTTTTTTTTTTTTGTTTGTTTTTTTTGTTTTTTTTTTTTTTTCCTTGTGCAAAAGAGGCAAAATGCAAAAGGCTGTGTGTTTACAGGATAAATGCTCCGAGGCGTTCCCCTGCTGGTTCTCCGAGGCAAACGGTAGATGACAGGGGAGAAGAGAAACTGGCGCTGAACCAGAGCGCCTTGTGTAGTGAGACACCACAGCCGACTGAGGCCTTTTCTGGCTGACACTAGAATAGAAATGCAGCTTCTGAGAGGCTCACTGCAGGCGTGGTTGAAATGCTGAACAGAGGCAGAGATGTGGAGACATTTACAGTGAAGGATTTTGTTTGTGTTGTGCCACGGTCCCTTGTCTGTGCAATTTTGGAGCATTTATTTGTGTGTTTCATGTTTACTAACTAAGCTTTCGGTACCGTTCTTGGGGGGGAAAAAAAAAACAAAAAAAATAAACAAGTCATCTGAGAACATGAAATATTCAGAGTAAAATCGTCTCGTCTCTGCTCAACTACATTTTTTCTTGCGGTCACCACAAAATGACGATGCTGCATAATAAGATTTTAATCTGCTTTTCAGTTCACCAGTGAAGAAAAACCTCAGTTCCCGAAAAAAGGTAAGGTCTTGCTGTAGACACTAATACAGAAGGAAAACCAACCCATAATTATCATTATGTGAACATTGCATGTTCTCCCTGTGTGGTTACGTATGTGGGTTTTCCAAAAGTACTCAAATTTTCTGCAGAAGACCAAAATCATGCATTTAAGGTTATTAGGTGAATCTTAAGTGCCCGTAGGTGTTATTTTATGTGTCTCTGTGTTTGCACTGTGTACCCAGCTTATTACGTCTGCCTGTGTTTATTTATTTATTTGTCTGTCTGTCTGTCTGTTAGCAGGATTACGTCAAAACTACTGAACGGATCTTCACTAAATTTTCCTCAGAGATGGATCTTAGGCCCCAAATGAATCGATTACATTTTGGAAGTGATCTGGATCTGAATTCTGGATCCAGATTTTAATTTCTGGGGTCTCACATGAGGATCACGTCAAAAGCACATATGTAGCCATGGAAAGCTCAATTACAATTTGGAAACCGAATCCAGATGAAGATTTGAATTATAAAAGCAGGTAATATGTCTTTCCTTCTGCGTCCACATCAATGTTGGTCGACGTCAGAAATCTTTGATTGCTCTTGTGTCATTATTGTTTCCCATTATTACTGTTGATCACTTATCAAAAGCTTTAGCTCCGAAATGTAATGCATTAAAAATGTATGGTAATTTTGATTTATTAAATCAGTTTTGACGTTGGAACAATACTTTGTATAATTTCAAAGTCAGAGAAGCAGATTGTTTTAATTTTTAATTAGTTGAATAGCAAATTAAGTATACTGTGAAATGTGTGCAGACACATTAAGCAAAAATTGTATTGTAAGTAAAGCTTAGAAAGGTTTCTAGGGGGGTAACAAAAAAAAAGGCTCAGACAATTGTATACATGTAAAAACAGCTGGAGAGAGAAGTGTCAGGGAAATGCCAGAGAAAATATACAAATATGCATCTTAAAGCGGCTTCAAAAGCAAAGGTACGGATTCTTAATCCTTAATAGGATCAGCTCCAAAACAACCACTGATAAGACCGTGTGCTCTTTGAACCCCGCAGCATCATCGTCATGAATATTAGATTGTGTAAATCACTGTATGGGTGCTGAATTACTTATGAAAACCAATGTCTGTTGACACATTTCACTTTCATATTTCAGAAGCAAGTTCGAAAGAAAAACATTTTTTCAAACAAATAATATTCTGACTTACACTGGATTCAGATGAAGTTTTGAAAAAAAGTGTCCATAACTGGAAACGCTTGTGTTTCATTTTGATTATGTTGGGGACAATTCCTGTCTGTTAGCCGTCTACGGTCCAGTATTCATGATTGTACTGAGGGGCATCAGAGCACATGACAACGTTTAGAGCAACATAACCTGCTATCTAAATCTATATTGCAGGTTTCTCAAAGTCTTGCTATTGCAGCACTCCTTTGAAATGTGTCGCTAGAAAGAAACTACAGATACATTTTGCATTTGTTTTGCTTTCAGCATTTGAAATGTTGTATTTTGTGTAATTGTTGTTCTTTTATTTACGTAAGACTTAAACTGGAGAAACCTTGATGGGATGTTGTGTAATTGCCAAATTGTTTATTTTGGGAGAAAGTGTTTGTTTTGTGTATATATGGAACACTCATGCCTCACAGGAAGTGATTGTGCAAATCAGAAGTGATTGAATAACCTGGAAGTGAGGCTAAGAAAACAGGAAGTGACTGTATAAAGACCGCAAGTACCCCTGTGCCATCTGTCTGGTGCAAATGTTTGTAGCCACTGGTGTTTGGGTCTCTCTCCAGCTCTTTTTGTTGTCCTCCCATGCAAAGGCAGTTTCTGTGAGTACAACTGATTTCTTTATGAACTTCTAGAATTCAGTTTGTTTGTTTTCAGACAGTAAAACAGTGTTTGTTTTGTATCGTTTTTCTAGATTCACAAAAATGAAGTACCCAGTTAAAATGAATGCACCATGCGGATCCTGACTCGTGGAGTTTGTTACGGAAAATGTTTAGCTTCTTAGAAAGACAGCCCAAGACATGGGGGATTAAGCCCAAAACGTTCATACCACAGAAAAACCTGCAACACATTGTTTTGACTATTTGGACTTACTTGCAGAGAGGTCCGGTGTAGTTCTCAGCACAGAGGCAGGCGTACCGGTCCGGCCCGTGCAGACAGGTGCCTCCGTGGGCACACAGGTGGTTTTCACACACGTCTACCTCTTCCTCACAGTCCGCGCCCGCGTAGCCAAACTCACAGGTGCACTCGTAGGTCAGCCCGTTGACGCTGCAGTTACCATGAATGCAGGGGTTGGAAGCGCAGGTGTCCCTGAAGAAGTTACAGTGCCTCCCAGCCCAGCCCTCTGCGCAGCTGCAGTTGTAGGTATTGAAGAGGTCTTGGCACTCTCCCCCGTTCAGACAGGGGTTGGGCTCGCACACCGAGGCCCCGCTGCAGCCCACAAGCGGTGAATGCAGCGACAGACGGGTAAATGTCTCTTCCTGCAGCCGTGGGAGGTTTACTTCAGAGGAGGTGAAATAAGGTAGAGCAATGCCACCCAGCTCCACAGTGCCCAGGCAACCAGCCAGGGACCAGCCAGCATCAGGGGCCAGGCCCCCTAAAAATATGTCCACCTCCTGTCTGAGGAAATTCAAGTTTCCTCCATGACTCCTGGAGGTCGTGGCCTCTTCTACCTCTTCATCCAACACCAATGTCCACCGAGAGGCTTGCGCCCACGGCGCAGCCATGAACAAGTGCACGTTGTGCCACTCGCCATCGCTGACCGGCCTCCTGCTGCTGAGACTGACTGTCGACACACTCCTGACTCCGTCGTCCTCTCCCCTCCACTCGCTGTCCTCTGTGGCGGCACTCTGAAGCTCCATGAAGAGGAGGCCGTCCTGGACAGAGACCGTGATGAAGGCGGAGCCCTTTTCCGCGTGAAGAATAGCTGCATTGCGCTTCCTTGTGCGCAGGTTTAGGGAGATGTTGGTCAGGTTGCGGGATATGAAGCCGTTTCCCCGATAGGACATCACGGTGCTCTCGTTCAGGAAGGTTGCATTGGTGTAGCCTGGAATAGGAAAGGATTTGTTTAACCTACAATGTGTCCGACTGTCAACTTTGATAAAGAATTCCCAAAAACTAAAGAGGGAGACTGTTGATGGAAGTCCTACCGAACTCCATCATCTCAAGCCTGCTAGAAAATTTCCCAAAGTCACTACAATGTTTATTTTCATCCACAACAGTCTAACCTTATACCGATTGGAATTACTCTGTAAATATTGCGTAATTACATTTATTTGAAAGTAAAAACAAAAAAAATAGAGCTAAAGAAATAGCTCCTACGACAAAAATGGTGTGCAGCATCTGCTTTTGTCAAAATTAAAGATATCTTTTACAACACAACTCATTCAAAGTTGAATATGTTGAGATTGTTAAAAGATTGATTATCTTTCGTAGAAATTAGTCATTTTTTGAGTCAATATAAAGATTACATTCATTACAGCATAATGTTTAATTGTTAAATGACACTGAATACCTTTGAAGAGCAGGTACTTATACCTCCGTGACCGTGATGTGGATTACGACGCAGACGGTGAATCATCACTAATCCCAGCAAAAAAAAGAATAAGCTGGCCTCAAGCCAATAAAAGTTCACAAAGCACATGGAAAACACTGTGTGGGAAAACTGATGTCCATACATAACTGTGTTGTATCACTTCATTACATTAGTGGCACATTAGAGTAGGAATGACTCATTTCACAAACAAGAGCAAATATGAGGTAAAGCGCAAGCAACTATGAGTCAGACCACTGTTGGTTTGGGTTTGAGCGTGTTTATGTAACTGGGAAATACCAAGATGCTTTTTGATTCTACCATCAAAACTTCATCTGGGCTCAATTCATTTACAAAATCAAGAGTCAATGTTGAAATGCTGAAAAGGTGAACCTCAAGGAGACTTTTCAAGAAAGGTTTATAAAAGCGAAATAAAAGCAAATATGAAACAGAACGTCCAAACTCCACATAAACAGGCCCCTAAATCACAGGGATTTTCTTGCTCTGATGCGACTCTAGTATACGCTGAACTACCAATCAGTCTTTCACTGTTCTCCGTCAGAACAAACTTTCTTCTCTTTCCTTTAGTCATTAAGGTTTTAGGTTTTTTGTCATTTGTTTTAGCAAAAGAAAAAACGTCATCAGTAGAATTGCATATCACTACCACTTACATTCATATCCTCCATTGAGCATCCTGCACTCTGTGTCTGTAGGACAGGGTGACAGCTCACACCACTTCACCTCCTCACAGCGCCGCCCGACTGTACTGGGGGGGCACGAACAGCTGAAGTCGTCCCACTTTGAGTAGCAAATTCCACCGTTTTGACAAGGATTTCTCTGAGGATGACGAAGAAATCAAGTTAGTTACATGTCATTGGAAGAAAAAAAATAGCATGAACTTAAATGATGGCTTCATCTTTACATACATACATACAATTTTTTTTTTTATTTGTTTTTTTACATGCAAACATGCTAAAAAGTTGTCCACTCACGCTGCAGGCATTGTCCCCAGAGCAGCCAACAGTCACGTTTTCCATGAGGTCCAGAGGATAAGAGCTCACTGAAGTGTCCAGGCCGAAGAACTGCAGCCTCCCGTCGTTGATTCTCAGGTCCTGAATGCAGCCTTTGAAAAACCCGCCAAACCCTGAAGTCGCCGTCTCCTCCAGCAGACCTCCCACATACACAGAGTCACCTGCTTGGATAGTGATGGTCCCAACCTCCACTTCACCTTGTTTCTGAGATGCTACATACAGTGTCACATGACCGTCATCCACCTCTACACTCACAAAGTGGACTTCTCCGTCGTCAATGGCACTGTCTGACTTGAGGATCTCAGAGTTATTAAGGTGAACCGCGACTCTCCCTTCTTCCAGCCTCATGTGCAGGAATAATGCTGAACTGTTGCTGTTGGCGAGAGCCAAAAGAAGACCGCTGGTCCTCCGCGTGCGCAGAAAGAGGGAGATAGAAAAGTTGTGACCCAGGTCGTCAGTGACGGTGAACGCTGCATAGCTGTGAGAGTCCTCGTTCCCAAAGCGAGCGGTCACGTGTTCTGCAAAGAGAGAAAAGAGTGAGCAAGAAGGCAAAACAAAAACAACATAAAAGATGGGTTGACTGATTAACAACGTAGACACACAGGGTGACCACATTTAAATTTTCAAATAAAACTCCATTTAGTTTGGACTCAAGATACTTAAATAATGCTGAACGTTTACGTAAGGATGCCTTAGCATTTTATTTCATTCAAAGTATGCCTCCTCTCCATAGATCAAAACATTATTGTATAAAAAGTTGATATCACCGATCTGTCTATTTAACCAAAGACCCTGATTCCAACAGGCCTCCAGAATTCACTCAACTTCAAAAAAAAAGAAAAAAGAAACTAGAATCATATGAAATAATTCCTTGTCTTTATTAAAAAAAAAACCAATATTGCACCTAAGGATAAGGGATTCTTTTGTCAGTGCTTTTAAAAAGCAACTTGCGCTTCTGCATTATGTGGGGCAGGATTACAATACCTACTGGCACTTTACCAGAACAGAAAATACACCCAAACACAAAACCACACACACCGCTGGTCAAGTCCAATAGTATTACTGTCAATGTAAGGATATGATAATATTCATATAGTTTGCAAAAGGTCTGCCCAAGCCCCACCGACAGACAAAAAAACGCCCCCCCAAAAAAAGGTGGCAACATTATTAGTCCAATACTAATGATTGCAAGTAATATAAACTTGACTTGATTTAATTTGGGCTCTGCATCTTCACATCAAGTCCAAGAAAATCACATTAGCGATAAAAGTACAAAATAAAACAAAATGAATGAATACACAAAGATTATATAGACATACACTGAAGCGCAGGTTATAAAACCTTTTCACAGTAAACTGCTGTAATCTCTTCAAGGTTATGGAGACTCATAGTGAGAGCGCAGGACGTGGGATTGATCACTCAAATTTAAAAAAAAGTCGGCTTACTGCCATGCATTAGTACATAACAACTAATCCTAACACTGGTTAGCCTAACAAAACATAACAAGGCTCACATCTGTGGTCCGGCTTTGACTGAGTGAGTTTTCTCCAGGATTATTTAGTGGATTAAATCTAAGTGGTCATGTGTGTCCCTGTTAGTTAGAACTACGTATGACTGTGTTCAGAGTGTAACCTGCAATTCATCCAGCTCTCATGACCTTATATAAAGCAGGTATGGAAGAGATTTCAAATGACTTCTCGATACAATTAGTCACATAATGTTATTGCAGTGAAAAACAAAAAGAACGGCTTATAAATGAGATGTGGGGAGTAATGACATAAAACACAAGTCTGCTCAATTAGTTTACTCCTTGTCAGGTTTTAGCTCCAGTGGAGGGATGTGAAATGAATTCTTTCAATGTCTATGTTAATATTTTATGTTTTGAAAACCATTGAAGAATATGATGTAACACGAGCAAGGACATCTGAGCAGATCATGCTGTACTTGCAAACACATGCAGAGGAAATTTAAGTAGCCACCAGCCCTCATGAAGTCTGTGATCTGCGTCAGCAATTTCCACTGTGGGTTTGTCATCTTATTAAATAGGCAGGAAAATACAACCAAACAGGTCATATAGAAGCGCATGAACAGATTGTGTGTGTACTGTATGTGTATGTGTACGTGTAGTTATTTTGGAGCAGGTGTAAAGTAAATGTGATTTCCATCATCCCATTAGACATCTGTGATATTTTGTCATAGACTCAGATGCCTACAAAATTCCCACAGAAGAAAGAGGAAGTTTTAGAGAATGTGCAGCCAAAACATTTCCATCAGTTATTTCTCACCGCCGTCGGTCATCAGCCGAACGGTGCAGCATTTCCTTGGATGTTCGGACTATTTCCAAAATAGAATCCTTTATATCCCTAATCCGGTGCGTAGGATAAGCGGATCTCTGCCTCTGTCTTTTGGCGAGGCTTTTGATTAGTTTCATCTCCGTACCCTCGTCTGCTGTTATGTATTACCTGCTGAGGATATTATTTAATTACCAACTGAAGACATTAGGCTTGAGTAACCTGGCGGACTCTTCTGAAGTCCACGTGCATGCCTTCCAGCATGCGCTGCGTCCAAGCTTCACAGGAATAACGCTAAAACCAGCTTTGAAGCTTCTTGAGCATTCCTTTAAGATCCATACTAATGTGAATAAAGTGGGAGCAAAATGTGTAATGCCTTATTTGTTTTGCCATCAACACATAACTTTTGTTAATATTTTCAAATTAACAGTTTTGATGATAAAAAAAATCATAATATGTTCATTTTGATAAAAATGTTACCACATTCTTGATTCTACCAAATTCAAAGTGACTTTTCGTAGAGATCCACCTTGTATTTACAGTCGCTTCCTTTTATATTCCACATCATCCTGTCAGCTTGACTGTGATAAAGCAGTTTATTATCTTCACTGTAGCTGCAGCTTCCTGGTTTATTCTGAGAACAGTAGATATCTGTTACCCCACTGTACCTGGAGAGGACATGCCATACATTTCCATGACATAAACCATGAACTCAGACTTGGAGGTGCTGACCAGCATCTCAAACACTGTCTCATCGGCAAACTGTTCCATTGCTACTGGACAAACCCATGCGATGGTGCCAAAAGACCAACATCTTCCGTGAAAACCACCCTATTGCATCTCTTATAGACATAATTGTGCTAAAAATGCTTTGGAAAAATATCTCTGACTGTGTTTACTGGAATATCATTGCATTTCTTTACATTTTGTGAGTTAGGATTAAAGAAAAGGCTGCTCCAACGTACATTTGTCTGATATCAAAATATATCCAACTGTTTACGATTGTAATAGTATAGTAGTACTTTAGTAATTTTTTGTATCATTGTTTATTTGGTTTAGATTTTTTCTTTGTAGTGGAGCTGGGCAGTCTCTTGGGGATTACATATCAGACCACAAATGACCGTAATATTCTACACAGCATTCTAATTAATTCAAGTACATGACATTTGAAATATAATAAAAAACCAAGATTGTCATGAATTTATAACCAACCCTAACACAAGGTTAAGAAAATGTGAAAACAGTCATCAAGTTAACTGTTAAAATGAACTTAAACAAGTTAAAATGATATATTTCAAGTCAGTATTTATCACGCTGTGGTACCTCATTTAATAGAAACGCACAAGTGTGTTTAAATTCATACTGAGCAGTCAGTACTGTTTACAAGGTGTCTATAGTGGGGAAAAAATCTCATCTAATGCAAATGTGATGGGAAAAAAAACGTGTTTTGCCGGGAAAAGTAAAGATGAATTTCATATTGTAATTTATTGGTGTTAATGACTTATTGGTAATTACTAGTTCAATCGGTTTGAATGGAAATATTTCAATAGTTTTACTCAAGTGGATGGCTACTCTTTACATATACCTGAGCAATAATATACTAAATATCAATACATTAAATTTTTGAGTACTCACCTCTACTAATAATACAAAAATAAATGCACTAAAGTTTTCCTCCGAATCATAATTTGTCGTGATTGATAAATTAGTTCTTCGAAATCTGTATTTTGATAAAATAAAGGAAAATTTCCCCCTCCACTTATGTTTGTATATTCTTCCTACCTCCTCTCTGGTGATACCTGTGGAAGACCCGACCACAACTGCTACTGCTGTAGATCTGCCAACGGTTAATAAACTAAATCAAATTAAAAACAAAAACAAAAAAAAAACCCATAATCATCTGTAGCAACATGATTCTGCAGCTATTTTTCCTGTCCACCACTCATGATTTAATGGAAGTGCTAAATACTTAAACAACGCAAACAATTAAACTGGAGAAAAAAAAGTTACAGCATAAACAGAGGAACATGGAAGTTTTATCACTGTAGCGGGTATGAGAAAGCCAAACTTTTCAGACCGCAGAGATTTTAGCTGTTGTCAAGTAGCATTTGTTAAGGAAACAGCAGACATAGTAAATATTATTTGATTTACATTGGACTCTTCAATTAGTATTTTCCTAGATGATAAAATAGATTAACACACATTTTTGAAAGAATTCTAAGTCTTTGTCCAGAGTATTGGCACAGTAGTTCTTAGTACCGTAATTTCCAGACTATAAGCCACGAGTTTTTTCAAACGCTCAGAACTCTGCGACTTATACAACGATGCAGCTAATATATGGATTTTTACAGGTTACCGGGCTTCATGCCACCAGATTCTATTTCCGCATGTAGATACATGCTGTTTTGAGCCCCTCTGCTTCTTCAAAACTATTCAAAACCCTAAAAGTGACATTTCTGCTCTTCATGAGCTCACGGATTTCCGTAGTCTGGAACTAGAGCATCTGACGGCCTTGGTGCATCACGTAACGCCGCTCTGTTGCACCCTGTGACTGAGAAATCTTCTGTCTGTCTGTCCGCCTGTCTGTCTGTCTGTCTGTCTGTGGGTACAACACAGCGCTATGTGCAGGAATTTTCATCACTTTGAAAGACAGATTTGCAGGAATTGATGAAAATATGAGCAATCCCGGTGTTCCCGCAGTGAAATTCCTGCCCTGTTATAATGAGGACATCTGCGGCTTATAGTCGGGTGCGACTTATATACGGATAGTTGTTTTTTTCTCTCTTAAATTATGTCATTTCGGCTTATAGTCAGGTGTCAATAGTCTTGAAATTACGGAAGTAGCGCTCAGGCATTTATCTTTTATAGGGATTTTTATCATGTTGCATATCAACAGCAGGTATAAATGACTTTCCGTAAAGCTGTTATCATTTATCATTTCAAAGTTGTAAGCATACCTTCCTCGCAGTCTTCCCCCTCGTAAGGCCTTGGACACTGGCACTCGTAGCTCTGCCACAGGTTCACACACTGTCCTCTGTTTTGACAAGGCACATCTAGGCAGCGGTCCCTGTGGCTGCAGCCGGGGGACACATTAACGGCTGAATCACTCAGCCATTCCTCCGGGACGATGAGCTGCCAGTCCACAAACACATCCTGCATGCAGCCAATGAATCCGGGGAGGGAAGTACGGGCATTGGAGCCGCTGGAGTCCTGACGCAGTCCTCCAATAAATGTGTTTTGAGGAGGGGACACAAGTCCGACTACACTGCTTATGATGGGGGCCACCTTGTGACACGGCTGTCTTGCGCACCTTTCAGCATCATTCAGCAGTTTCAGACTGAGGAGCCAGTTTCCGAGAACAGCCTCCACAGAATACCACTGCCCGTCGGTGACATTGTGCACAAGCTCCAACACCTGGATCAGGCCCTCCGCCTCAGCTCCAGCAGGCGTCGCCCTTGTCAGGGTGAGGCGTAGTTGCCCTCCTTCCAGCTCCAGCCTCAGCAGAAGCCCCCGGGTGTTACGCTGGAACAACAGGGCTCGGGGCAGAACAGTCTTAAAGCTCAGGGTGATATTGCAGGCCACCTCAACATCCGCCAGGGGATTCTGCAGCAGCAAGTAGCCTCTGCGTTCAAAGGAAAATGTGGTGGGAACATGACAGAGAGGTCCCGTGAATCCAGGTGAGCAAGCGCAGGTGTATACGTGAGTCCCGTCCAACAGCAATGGAGAGCAGGTGCCCTGGTTCTGGCATTCATGGCCCTCACAGCCCACTAACTTCACATCACAGTTTTCTCCACCGTACAGGACGCCGTCACGGCTCGGTCTGAGGCAGTGACAGTGGTAACCTCCAACACGGCTCTCGCATCTCCCCCCATTCTGGCACGGACTGGAGTCACACTGGTTTATCACCTCTTGGCAGAGGGATCCTGAAACCAGAACAATGTCATTTTTAAAAAAATCTTAAACTTTGACTATTTCATAAAAACAAAAAACCTGTTCACTGAAAAAATATGTATACATTTTTCATATTTAACTGACAATTCACCCAAACGCTTTCCTAAATTTACTACAATTTCTAAAATGATTCTTCTTCATTGGTTCATAAAGAAATGTCCCATGTTCACCCCCTACACTTGTGGTGGAGTTAGCTCAGTAAAACATGAAACTAAAACTTCTTTGTCCTGATAACTGGATCCACTGTCTAATGTTTGAAACTGTAAAACCTTAAGGCTTGTTGTTTATTTTAACATACACATTACTATTCTTGTTTGGGGTTTTTTTGTGTACATTTTTTTTGCCAATAAAAATCTTCACGTTAGACAACAGATGGTATGAACATGTTCAATCTGTTCTGCTAATTTAAAGATTAAAGTGGATTTTTGAACATATATTTACATTGTACCCTGCACCGTAGTAGAAGATATTGCAGTGAGCGTACTGCAAGGCTCTAATACCTGTTATGTAATCATTGCTCAACACCTAGTAGTTTGAAAACAAATATTTTTTTTTACCTGTTCCAAGCAACAAAATCCCCCAGATCCATGGTGCTGGGATCCACATTATGCCGTCACGTTTTCCCCCTCGACAGCCCCACACTTATCTGACTACACCATATTAGTTAGTGTGTGGACAGGCCATCCCGCCACAGATCTGCTCGCTGTCTCCTTCCCTGAGGGCTGAATAGCTCCAGTCAGGAGACCCGTAAAGCCAGATCCTGGAGGATTAAGCTAATGCTATTTGGCGACTTCACTGAGTCAGTGCCACTGCGAGGGGCAGAGAGTCGATTTTTAGAACGCAACTCACAGCGGGCAGCCATTCACAGTCTTACCTGCAGATCAAGTCTTTTGTAACCACAATTAGAAGCTTTTACTACTTGGATGCTCAGGCTTCACACCGGTTTTCCCCTGGACATCAAATCACCAACTATTTACTTTATATCTAACAATATCACCTGTTATTATTCCTGATTACATTTTTTCTATAAAGGTGTTTTTACACTGCAATGGAATTTTGTTTAATCCAGTGATAGTGTTTTCTGTTGTTATGAAACATATTTTGTGAAATGTAAACGTAATCCAAACCCAAGATCTATCGATGAAATCCAAATATTATTATCTAACAAGAAAGCGTGTGGGGCCGTGGTGGCCTGGAGGGCTACAGGAAAACAAGCCTGTAGCCAGAAGTGTGATAGTTAAAGGCCACTGCCAACATGTCACCACAGCAGCTCCCTGAGCGAGGCCTTTCACCCCCAGTGGCACAAAGGTTGTGCCAGCAGGTCACATGATCTGCAGTGGCACACTCCCAAAAAGATGCAAGTAAAACTGTGATAAGAAAATAAATTCCTGAGAAAACAGTCCCACACCTGAAAGCAAATTTACTTGATTTTTCTGCTGGACTTAATCAATGATACATATCCATGATGTTAATAATGTCAATATCCTTATGAAATTACAGCATTACTAAAGCTATGCATGTGATTGTTTTGCAAAAAAACAGGTACATCGGTGTACCACAGTGTTATTTCTAATACCACCACTGGGGGGCAACACAGCTTTACCCTTTGGAAGTAGAAGTTGCTGTTTAAACGGATGGCTTCATTAAAAGCAGCTCAGGGCAAACAACACATCATTTACTGTCCCTTTTATCTGGACACTGATACTGTTGAATTATCCGTTTTTATACTCAAAGTGGTATTTCTTGTTTGTTTTTGACCTGAATCAAGTTACAAAAGTGTCTTAAACCGTAGTAAAGTTTCTGCAGTCGTCTGAAATATTTGATGTTATTCTCTGTTCACATTGCTTGTGCAGGCATGCACATGTGTACATACCCGTGCACACATACATAAATACACGCAGATGTACATGTTTGCAAATCATTTCCCTTTATATTTCTTGTAGTACCAATCACCCCATATAGTAGCTTGCACATTGGAGCCCGGGCGCAATAGTTTATCTCTATTAAATCTAAAACAAATTCAGTTTTAAGACAGTGTACTTTGATCAAAAATGTACTAGTTTTACCATCTGGTTATTTTTTTGCAAGGTTTTTTTTTTTTTTCCCGCAAGAAAAAAGTAATTTGTTTCTGGCAAAAGGCATCCACCTGACACCCAAATAATTCCTGCTCTATGGTGCTCAACAGGAGAAGCCGGCATCACATTTAGGAAACTACTGGTACAAAGTACATTCTTATTATTAAACAGCTGAAATGTCTTCAAATTACTCTTGGTGTTGCTCCTATAAACTCCTATAACTCACTACTCCCAAATATCAGTACATGCTCATTCTCAACTTTCATTTATGTGAGTATCAAAGACAAGTGGATGCAGAGAACCACACAACATTACCTACAATTGCATCACAATTTCTGTAAAATCCAATGAGTAGCAATTGAAGTTAGGTGACTGATAAAAGTACCTGTTGTTCCAGGAGGACAGCTGCATATGAAACCTGCTGCTTGTCGGTGGTCGTAGTGTTCAGGTAGAAGAGGCTCGTTGCCGTATAAAACCCGCCACGATCTCTCGATGCAGCGGCCTCCATGCATACAAGGGCTGCTGTGACACTCATTGATGTCTCTCTCACAGCGACTTCCCTCAAACCCTGGAATGAGGAAGGAGATGCTGGTTTGGGTCAGAAAACACTATAAAATCAACAGGATGTACAACATCTGTTCATAAAGTAATTCTGTTAATTCATTCATAAACTTGTATGTCTGTAAGATGTAAACGTCAACACGCACTTGAACACATAAAGATGTAACCAGCATGATGCTGCAATCAGGAACTATTGACGTTTCGTCACTGTGTCTCTTCCTCCATGTCAATTAATTAGTTAAAAGAACAAATCTTTACAAAGAGAAAGTGTTTCCCGAATTAACTAAACCAAGATAAAGAAATCAATATGCTCCCTGAACATTTACAATGTTATTTTGCCATTTAATTAATATTAAAAACAGACGTGGGTAACTTTCGGTATTATTAGATTTGTGCGGTTTCCCCTAAGTTTTATTCTTGGCACTTCTTTTCTAGATCTTGTTTCATTTACTTTCTCTTTGTCACATAATTTTATGATATGTTGTCATTTATTCAATATCTATTGTAGGATAATGAAAACCTCAAACTGAAAATGAACATGGCTATATTTGTCTTTATAAACCGAAGGGAAAAAATAGAATTAAAAACAAGACGAGTGTCTTACCAGGCCAGCACTCACAGGTGTAGTTCCCCAGATTGTCATGACAGGTGGCGCTGTTGAAGCAGGGCTCAAAGGAGCATGGTGGTGGTGTGGGTGGGGGGGTCTCACAGTGTTGACCAGTGAAGCCCGTTTGAGAGCAGTCGCAGCTGTAGCTGATGAAAACAAACACAAAAAAAAAACCTGAATACATGGAGTGCTAGCAGTCACAGCGTTGCCATGTTCCCAAGAAAAATGTGTTTTGATCATTTCATTAATACTGACCATCTCAAAGTCATTCAAAAACAATTTCCCTCAGGTACTCAGAGAACCCTGTGGTTATATGACATAACGCATCAAGTGAGAATTGTGAGGTTCCCTTTTGTGAATTCTCTTGCAACAAACATTTTCTGTCAGAGGAAGTAAGATGTAAGAATTACAGTTCGACAAGCAGTTTTACAGGAATCACGTATCTATTTAGGATTTATTTGGTGCCTGCTATTTTATAGGAATGTTCATGCTCAATAGTTGACATGTTGCATTCTTCTGTACTTTGCATTGTTTTATCTTCACACCGCTAGTTTATTATACTGAATCTATCTGAAGAGTCAAGTGGGAGGCAGCAGTGAAGAGTTAGGCTTACGTCATTGTCTCTTTACATGTAAACATATTTAGATTATTGTAAATGGCACTGAAAATGTATATATTTTTGTCGAGGCAGGAAGTTGCGTGAGAATTGCAAGAACCTGACAATCATTCACATATTTTGTTTCTTTCTTGTGATAAGCTGAGGTTATTGGTTTTGAATAAATCCACAAAATCCTGCGATCTTTTGTTTCACTGGAGCTGACAGTATGGATTAGTTGTTTAACTTTATTGAACTGTGCTAAAAAACTAAAGTAAGGAGATTTATCCTCAGTCGATGATTTCTTTGTTGTGACAAAGTCCTTTGATAATAAATGTTATACCTCTGGGAATCAATTACTTCCCAATCGAATGGTGCAAACTTTGCAAGGAACATCCAAGCTCTGCTATCTAAAGTTTAGAGAAACATCCTCCATTGATAAAATTCTTAAACCAAGCAAAGTGAAGCAAGCTTTAGATGACCAAATCAGAGTTTACTATTTATCTTCCTGTCTGCATAAATGTGTCAAGCATTTCCTGTCATTTTCAAGTTCTTTCTTTTTCTTACCTTTTAAAGAGTTTGTTGTAAGCCCATTCATGCTGGGTCATAAATCTCTATCAATCATTCTAATTAAGAGCTACTTGTTTTCAAAGGCCAGGGCCACAGGACTTACTCATTCACCCCATCTCTACACAGAGCTCCGTTTTGGCATGGCTGCTCCTGGCACTCGTCGATGTTGATTTCACACTGCCGTCCTTGAAAACCGGCGACGCAGGTGCAAGTGAAGCCCCCCGCGTAGTCATGGCAACCTCCGCCATTGAGACATGGCTGTGATTGACACTCATCAATCTGGACCTCGCAGGTGACCCCTGTGAACATGAAAGCCACGCAGATGTCAGAGGGCGGGTTGGGCCTGCTGCAGCTGAGGGGGAGCATATGAGAGGCTTTCATGTCTATGAGCTGTGATCATGTGCGGATTGTTCTTTTCCCTCAAAGCAAAGCTTCTCTGTGTAGTTGGATGTAACTAAAAAACCCACGTCTGTCAATGTATCGTTGTACAATATATGAAATTAATGCACACACCCCCGAATACTATATATTTATCAATGAACAAGAGCAAATAGTTCCTGAACTGAGGCCCCACTTGTCACATTACGCTGCATCATAACGCAGCGAACATCTTATCACAAAGCCATCTGTTTACTTTACAATTGAAATGTTATGTCACATGTCAAAGATGCACCGGGGAGCAGCGCTCACCAGCGAACCCAGGGGGACACCGACAGGAGAATCTGCCCACTCTGTCCTCGCAGGTGGCACCGTTCCTGCAGGGCTGTGAAACACACTCGTTTACGTCGATCTGACAGTGAGCGCCCTGGAAACCCGGCACACAGAAACAAGAGTATCCGTCCCCGCGGACTCGACATATTGCCCGGTTTTGGCATGGGTTCGGGGAGCACTGGTCGACAGATGGAGGGAGGTTGTCAGAGGAGATACCTATGAAGACAACAAGTTTTAATATCACAGTGCATCATTTGTAAAAGCTGTTTTAAATACGACTGTATTTTAACTCCTCCA
>OMNM01037840.1:0-12298 GCA_900302745.1 Parablennius parvicornis | reverse complement strand
GTAAATAATACGTGTAAAAAAAAAAAAAAAAAAAAGAGCAAACGGGAGCAGAGCATAAAATGTGGCGTGATATAATGAAAGTGTCTCTACCTCCAGTTTCCCGTGCTGAGGTTTGTAGACCACCTGAGGACAGTCCCGCAGGATGTTACTGTACAGGATCCTGAAGTGCTGGATGTTGTCGCGGACGATGTTGGCCACCTTTGATTTATCCTCTCCGATCACCATCCTGAAATCCCCTGCAGAGGAAGTGAGATAATAATCACCGTGCGACAAGTCGAAAACTTAACAGAAAGGTTAAACGCATCCCGTCCACATCAGTACAACACGTTTGATTTTCTCCTTTTTAACTGGAGGAGTTACACTGGTGAGAAGACCAGTAAACAAACAGGCTGTCCCCTGCTATCAGATTTAATGCAAACAAGCACCATTACAACAAAAACAAAAGACAACAAACACGTTCTCTTTTACTTATAGAGACTATTTCACATGTAAGTCCAAATAGTTGTCCTATTTTATTTCTTCAATCAACATTCAAAGCGCCCGTGGGAAAAAAACAAAAAACAAAAAGTTGACTATTTGGCTTTAATAACTGGAGGAACGTCCTTCAGCGGCAATAACTTTGATGAAGCACTTCCTGCAGCCGTGGATCTCGACCTGCACGACACTCGGGAGGGAATTCTGGGGTCATTCGTTCTCAGAGCTGCTTCTGCTCGTCCGTAATCACAGGACGGCTGCTGTGAATGGCTCTCTGCTGGATTCCGCTAAATTAATCTGGATCTTCTACATCCACCGTGTTTTCAGCTTCCTGTGCACTGAGTTTTTTGTTGTTGTTTTTTTTTTTTTTTTTTTTTTTTTTTGTGTTTTTTTTTTTTTTTTTTTTGTTTTGTTTTCCACTGCTGTGTTTTTATCTTTTGGCATTTTTGTCATTATTACCTTCACCAAGGAGGTTATGTTTTTGCAAAGGTTTTTTTTTGTCTGTCTGTTAGCAGGATTACACAAAAACTCCTGATAGGATCTTCCAAAAAAAAAAAATCAGATGTGATTTGACCCAACCTGGATTCCATTAAATTTGGAGAAGATCCTGTTTTTCCCCTTTACTTTTCATTGAGGCCGTTTTCAAAAAATCATATCTCTTGGAGATCATATCTGATTGACTTGTAAAAATTCAGTGATGTGTAGGATGGTCATATCTAGTAAGGTGCAAAATTTCATCTGGATCGGACCCTGATTAACGATATGGTATGATTTGAAATTTTTGCTCTATATAAGCTTAATCCGATTTTATTTGTAAAAACAGAGCTGGCCAAAGTGTTTTTCCATCTAATCCCAGCAACACACAAAAGTATATTTAACTAGAAAAGCACTCAGAGAGCGCAGACCTCCGCCAGATGGCATTTTCAATGTTGACATTTCCAAACTTCAAAGTGCCACATGTGGTGCTGCATGTTCTTCCCAAGTTAATCTAAATTTTCTCAGTCCACAAAATGTTTCCCCCCAGACGTGTCGTCACGTGTCAAGAACTCTTTGCAGTGATGTTTTGTGTGGAGCCCTTGCTCATTCCTTTTTTCCTTTTTGTTGCACTGAACAACTTAAACAATGAGTTCTTGTTTGTGTGTTATCAGGTGAAGCTCACTGTGAAGCTCATGTGAACTAAAAGTCCATCAGAAGACATTTTATAACCAAAGTCTACAGAAAACCCCAAAGGATTGACTCCTTGTCTTCCCTACTGATGTTTACAATCCTGTGTAGAATTCTCAGTGATATCAAAATATCCATCAGCTCGCTCATCAGGGCTTGGCCTTCCACCACTACGTTTTGGATCATTTATATCATGTTTTATTTTCAGCCTGCGAAGATTTACTTTCGGCAGCACGTGGACGAGATTTCTTAACCTCCTCGCTATTTTTCATTTCATTACATCAGTGGAGATGAACCTGGTGTGTTCTGACGCTGCATCACAGAGAAGATGTGAACCAGCCGGAGCCTCATTATGAAGAAAACAAACAGAACCGAGATGCGGATGTGCGAAAAATACGAGGTTCTATTAGTCGGATCGAAGTCTGCATCGTGTCCGTGTGGCTGATGACCGAACGCAAACACAACGTTTATCTCAGAGGCGACGAACCGGCGTACGAAAGCCCAGCGATCTGCAGGAAGAGGTCTTCCTCGGAGAAGCTCTCCGGCAGCATGAGGAAGGAGGCGGTCACCGCACTCTTCAGATTGGCCACCAGAGCGGCTCGCAGCTTCCCGTGCTCACTCTGCAGCAGCATCTTCACCTGCGAGCAGAACGGACGCAGAGCGTGAGCAACACCCGGCGTACATCTCTCTTAATCTGTGGTCCAGGTGACGGTGTAGCACATTTCAACTGTGATGGAGAAGTTCTGTTCATCTGAACACGACAACTGTGATAATCCTCCAGTCAGTAGCGTTGAGCAGAGTGAGAATATTGTGTAGTCCTTGTTTAGAGTTACATTTAGAAAAACATACAAACAAACAGGGTTTAATCCTTCAATCATCAATATAGAATCGGATCATCGGGATACAAACCGGTTTGTGGAGACGTCCGGCCACGTACATGGTCTTCCAATGCATGAGGTCGTCAATCAGCGAATCTGTACTTATCACACCATATTTGATTATCTGAGAAAAAGGGAGACCAAGAGGATGTTATCTTTCAAAAATGAAAATGATAAAGATCAAATTGTTTTATTTGTCGATTAGAAAAATCTGAGCCTGATGAAACTAAAGGATGGAGGGCTTTACCCTGCCGTCCACAGGCACCAGCGTGTTGTAGTAGACGGAGGCGCCGTGTTCGTTCTGTATGGAGCTGATCTTTGTGGGGCCCAGCAGCTTGAGGATGGAGTAGTGTTTGCGATTCTGCAGCAGATTCATGGTGTGCCACGTGACCGGGTCGTCCACCGCGAACACAAAGTCCAGCATGTTCTTCTGTTGCGAACCACATCGGGAAAAAAAAAAAAAAAAAAACGCAAAAACAAACATGTCACATGTCCCATGCTCTTTCACTAACAGACTTGTTAATGTAGATTAATAGTGAGTGAATTACATAACTTTTATTGGTGTTCCTGTGAATATTTTGGAAGCTCTGCTTTTGTCTGAAGCACTTTTGGGTGTTTCCGCACAACAAATCAGTTTACCGTACTCAGTGATTGAGATATTTACGGCTCAATTGTTGATCAGATAGAAACACGTTACATCAGTTTCAAAGTCTAAACTCGAGTTTTGGCAGGTCACTGGTTTACTGCTGTAAGTGGTTGTTCCTCTTTGAGGCAGAAAGAACCCACAGGATGACTGACATAACTTTTGTTTTCATACATATATTTTTCTATTTCACTAAATTACTGGGCTTTTTTTTTTTACATTTTTTTTAATGATTTAACTTTTATGCACTTTGATCCCCTTTTCTTAAAATGTTCTATCTATCTATTTTCTAGCTCTCAACCAGCTTAATACAAACGCCCTGAGGGTCCGTTATCCCCTCAGCGCTGCTCACTGTGCTGAAGTTACATTGCTGTTTTGACATGTTTACTGTTGCCATGACAACTATGTGCCATCCGGGTTCTACGTTGTATTTTAAACTCAGATTTTATTAAGAGTTATTTAATTATGTAAAGTGTATATGGACTGGCGTGGTATTTGTTGTCCTCTGTTGGTTGTGATTTCTCCTTTTCAGAAACCCACGATGCAATTAAAGAGGCTGTGAAATTTGGCTTCGTTAATGGACTGATTGAAAAAATATTCACATTTGGTTTATTATACAAAACTAATGAAAAAAACGGCATGGAGACAAGTAAAGGGATAGGAATTGAACCTGCAACCTGTTGATTGGGAGACAACTGCTCTACCAACCAAGCCATGCATCCTTACGCCAAAAGGTGTTTGAAATTAAAACAAACACGACTATAATGTACTATATTGAGTTATAGCAATTAATTGATTATTGAAGGAAATTTCAAAGATTTCATTAACAACTATCTCTGGGATAGGTAGATACATAGAACCAGGAGATGTCGGTAATACAAGCTTATGGATGCAATCTGCCATTAAACCCAGATGAAGGAGGAGGAGGAGGAGGAAGAACATGTCCATGGCAACGTGCACTGATCTCCTTTGATTTCCTCCATGAGGTGCCTCTCCCATCCGCTTCGTATGGGAAATATCTTAGCAGTCTTTTCGGATGTATTCAGAAACGGTTCGTCGTTAACATCCCAATATCTCATCGATTGGTCCTTGGCGACAAATAATCGCTGAAAATTTTATGCAATTCGAGTGAGTAGTTCTTGAGAAAAGTTGGGAGAATCCATACAAACCAATAAATAAATGAGTAAATAAATAATAGTAATCATAAATACTACTTTCGTTGGAGAAGGTATCCAGACTTGTGCGTGAGATATTTCCTTCAGAGCCTCATCGTGAGAAGAGAAAGCAATTTATTCATGAAACCTTGTGTAGACTGGTGTGACAGAACTGTTATGTGAACAAATGTTTTTTTTACAGGAAAAATGTTTGCGAGAATGTTTGGATCTGTCGCAAGGCTGTCGCTCTCTTGCCTGACTGCCACCACGAACTACAGCAGGTGTTTTAGATTAACTGGTTACCCGGTTAACTGGTGATCGACTTCCGTTAGAAACAGCAGCTGTTAAAAAGAGACTCAGAAGGTGGGACAATTTTAAAAATTTATTGTCAATGTGGTAAAATGGCTTTCACCTGAACTGATCCGGATTTCCGCCAACTTTATAAGACGTTACGAGCAGAAACGAGGGACGCCGAAGGAAGTCGGTCACTAGTTATTGGGGAACCCAGTTAATCCAAAACACCAGGAGTCTTGGACAGTCTTGGGGCAGGTGGTCCGTCTTACCTCCATTTGACCTTGGCTGGTCCCATGCTGTTTGAAAACACCGGATCCGTAGGCAAAAGCTAAACTAATGTCCTGTGGGAACTGTGAGAGGATCCTCCTGTAAACCACCCCGGTGTGGTGCAAAGCTGGAAGAGTCATTTTCACCCAGATATCGCACCTGTCCCCAAAAACAAGCAGCTCAGCGGCTAAATGGCGTGCAAAACAACATTTCAGCAGCAGAAAGTGGGAGATACAATTCAGACGGAGAAGGTTGGTGACAACAGACTACAAGTCAGTCACACAACGTGACTAAAACATCCCCTTTCTTCTTAAAATCCGTCCAACGACACAGTTTTGTTTCAGCTGTGTCGCCTTTCTACGGTCTACTAAAATAGACGTCATCAATCTGGCATGACGCCCGTGGGCTGATGGGAAATGTAGTGAGATTTGAAAACGTGAGCTCCATCGATTAAGAAAAAGGAATATGATGAGTTAAAAACGAATTTATACCCACCGATTTTGTTAAAAAAAAAAAAAAAAACGGAAAAAACAAGAAGTAAATAAGATTGATGATGATTTAAAAAACGATTATATTTCAAATGTAACCAGCAGAGGGAGTTATCTTTTAGCTTTGCTTGGTGGAGGTAAGTTGATGCTGAAAACAAAAAACAGCCTGAAATGTTCTTTTAAAAGAAAACTGTGTTGCTGTTGATGTTGTTTTAACAACATAGAAGAAATAAACAATTCACACAAGACTGAATTTGACTGTATGCACTCACAGTTGCAAATGTAAAACTACTTTATTAAGCTGCTCATCCATCAATCTTCTATACCAGTTATCCTGTTTCAAGGTAGAGGAGACAGACAACCACACACACACACAGTCACATTCCCACCAAGAGGCAATTTAGGGTCACCAATTAAACTCAAATGCATGTTTTGAGACTGTGAGAGGAAACCCACACACACACAGGGAGAACATGCACACTCCACGTAGATAGACCCGGCCAGTATTTGAATCAATGATGATCTTACTGTGAAGTGAGAGTCCTAACCACTGCTCCTCATAACAAATCGTCACTGCACCTGAGGATGACTTTGAGATGTGCAAAATAGAGTAAATTATTCATGCTCAATTATATAGTTTCATTGGAAAGTCTCTTTGGTCTCAATAATGTGATCTGCTCTATTAATTAAATCCAAATGGTTTGTGGCTGCAGTGTTTGCTGTCTCCTTAAATTTAATATGTTGTTAGTATAATATGTACACCACCAGACAGGCCAATAAATATCAATCCACAACAGTGATGCCGGTTACGCGATACTTAGTAACTTGGTACTCTCATACGACCACTTTTTCCAGGAACCAGTAAATCTAACGCGTTACTGTTGCCAAACCAGTATTCAGATTAAAATTACTTCTCCGAGTCACTGTGCATTACTATTGTAGTGTCCCTCTGGAGGTTGGAAAGGAAGACGGAGTTTCTTGTCTGTAAAGCCGCTTTATTACTGAACAGAACCATGAATTATATTACGATTCTGTTGCATATTGTAATGTTATTCTCCGTCTCCCCCTCTTTAGATGCAAATGGAGACATCGAGTTTTTCTAAATCTCCACTGTGGCTGGAGTTTTCAGAAATCATCATTTGCGGTGAGTCATATCTGTGTTTATGTGTAAATGGAAGGCCCACACGCCGAGAAATATCACCGTGTGTTTTAAATATACCTGAGCAGCTCCTAGGGCCTAGGATCTGTCATAAACAACAATAACAATAAAACATTTCTCACGTGATGCACTATATGTCTTCTCAATATTTGGAAAAGGGATTCAGAGCTGAAGTGAAAAAAATCTAAATATATCCAGAAAGTCTGGATGATTCTATCAGTGTGGCTCAATCCTCCCTCTTTGTGTGGTAATTAAGTTTGATATTGCATGACATGTCTGATGAAATTCAAATATCACACTGACATAATGATAACAGTGATGATGGTGATGACTCCTCCTATTATCTTCCAGACTCCTCAGAGACTTGTAAACACACTGTTGGTATTGAAACATGAGCTCAAAAGAAAGTAGCAATCACATGCAACTCCACATCAGAGGCAATGTTAAATAGATTCTGACGTCTTTACCGCCTTCGCAATGTTTAAGACCGAAGACCCTCACATCGACTCTGAAGTGTGAGATTTGTGTAAAAGATAAAAGTCTGAAGAGGCCGTCATCAGTCACACCAACACATTAACTCCCAGCCTGATAGGTCAAACGCTCACATCTATCCGGCTGAATTAATTTTAGATGTAGATTCATAGCAGTTGGCGGATATGTCTCCAGCCCATTATAGGCTTGTCATCATGTGTGGGACAAATATTATCTTCCCAGTAATTGGTGTGGGCCATTTCTTCAGCCAGATGAATATTGATAAGGTCACTGAATCCTGACTAACAGGCTCGCTCAATGTGTTAAAGCACCCAGTTAATTTCTGAGTTGGTGTTTTTTTTTTTTTTTAATCCTAGGGGAAAATTCAAGGACACAGAAGCTCTAATGATAGTATGAGGGTATATTTTCAGTTTTTCAATCTTGTACTTCTCAATATAAATGTTATTTATAACCCCTGTGGACACTGCCGTGAAGTCGTTGTTTAAGAGCAATATCCTAATATTTTGTTGGCCTTCAAAGAAACAACAGCAGCATCAGTCACTTCACAAACTGCTCCAAAATGATGCATGGTGACATTCAAGTGACAAAGCTCCTCGAGAGACTGAGGGAGTCACGACTATCGTTCATTGTGACCAAGGAAAGAGCTTCGTTCAAAAGCCACGCAACATATTGTATGTTGGGAGGATATTTATAGGTTTGGGCAGAATAACAAGCCTCATTTCATCAGGAGAATGGACTTTTGGGTCAGAGCATCTCTAAAACTGCACCTTGCCGTCCGGAGGAGTGTGACGTCTGTGTGGTTCAGTCCAAAAAAAGCAGACTGCTTCAGAAGTTGTTGCTGTTTCTGCTTGAAAAGTGTCAGAATACACAGCAGAAAGTTGTGTATGAATGATGGGAACCTTTCACTGTCTGTTTTTTCCTGCTTGTTTCTACATGTGCATGGCTCCCCTGGGTAACGCATGACGCCAGGAAGCATTATGAGAAGAATGTAAGCTATAAAAGACAGTGTGGTGATTTGGGAAATGCTCTGCTTCGAAAAATTATGTTGTTAACATTCAATTTTGATGAACCCTTCTAATGCAAAATACAATGAAACCCCCCCCAAACAAAAAAGCGCTGTTGCAAACACATCCAGTCCATGAAGGATGACATATGCTGCATATGATCACAGTGCTACGGCACTGATGAGGTCGAAGGAGGAAACATACAAATAACTTTCATCCAAACTGATGTAGGAGTGAATATTACTACTAATTTTACTATTAATCCACAAGTACATCGAGAGAGAGTGAGTGCACTGTAAAAAATATATATATAGTTTTGTTTGAACTATTAAAGAAAAAGGTGTCCATGCTGCCTTAATATTTAAAATTAATGAAATTGAAGAAAATTATTTGAGGTAACAGTTTAGAACTATTCAATTCAAAATAGACACATTTTTATAGTTGAATGACACGCATACAAATTCAGTTGAACTTTGATTTGTAATTTTTCCTAGCTTGACTTGAACAGGAAGAATAGGGGAAAAAATGTCACTGGCGATTAAAAAAAAAAAAAGTAGTAGCTGGACTACTTTTGTGTAGACACATTTATGTCTTTTTATCGTGTGGAAATCAATTAATTTTGTTGTTTCAGCAGAGATGGAGACAACAACAAAAAATACTGCAGGCACACAGTTGTAGTTTCCTACTTTCTCTGAACTCCATTTTGAAGTCATTCAATGTCTATTTTTGTACGTAAATTCTTTTGTGAATCCTGTGAAAGAACGATAAACTGGTTTGAGGCCAGTGAGCAGGAAGAAAGGACTTGTAAATATATAAAACGGAGCAAAGTGAGAAGTCTCTTGTCACACCTCCATGTTTCCTCGCTGTGTGTGTGTGTGTGTGTGTGTGTGTGTGTGTGTGTGTAAAAAGTGAAAAACTTGGCTGGAACAAATGCAACTAATTAAAGTAGAGTCGCCATTTGTGGTGGTCACACATCGATGGTTTCTCTCTTTTTAAATGACCGGGACAAAGGTTCTATCTGTTGAGTCACTCTGAATGTGATTCACAAATTATCGAACCTTTTCCTGGTCTGAAACGCAGAATGGGGGTTTAACTGATGAAGGTAACAGAGACTTTAAGGACAGCAGTAAAAGAGACAATTAGAACCTAATGGCCGTCTCCCAATCGGAAAGTTGCAGGTCTCGATTTCCATGTCCACATGCTTATGTGTCCTTGAGCTTCTCATGTGTTTGTAAAGTGTCATAGACAGTGAGTGAAGTCCATTCAACCACTCCACTGTGTCAGAGGAGTTTGTGCAAAGAAAATACACAAATCAAATCAATGATGTAAGCAATTTATAACATATGTACATACACCATGCATAGAAACATGTTTGAACAAATTCAAGCATAAACACACACACAGGAGTGATAAACCACGGGAATCTTTTCTGCCTTCACACGTTTGTTGCCATGGAGATTTCCATTCCTGCCCATGCTTAGTGATGGAACATCAAAAAGGAAATGCACCATTAATCACACAAACACACGCACACTTCTGTGGCCGCACAGCTGCTTCAGACTCGGCTCCACAGAAGAGCTCCAATGCAGACCGAGCACGGAGAGAGACAACAATTTCCACAATGTGATTCAGAAACAAGCGAGAAGCAAACTTTAATGCACGCACGACGGTGAAATAAGACGCTGCAGAGTAGCTGGAGGGAAGCTTTTTTTAGGGCTTGGTTTTCCTTTTGCGCTAAATGTTGAAACAGGTGATTTCTAAATGACGATAAATGAAAGGGATTCTGACCCCGTGGTTTCTGAATTTTCCACCTCCTGCGGCTGGTAGATGCTTGTTTACTCGTGTGACAACACCTCAGTATACTGTTATACTATCAATCAGTACTATAACAGCTAAACCGACTTTAAACATTTCATAGGCCCAGGAATAGGTTCTTGAAATAGGTCAGCTGGACATAAAATACTTTATCAGTTGATACAACCATGCTGTTTTATGTTTTGTCCATTTGTAACGTATAATTTGAACAAGTATTCACAACGATTCTCAATTACTCTGATTTTCCCAGCATGATCCAATGTTTGGAATGAATATTTGATGAAATGAACAAATAAATGCAGCTAACTGGGTTTTGTAACCTGATTCTCTACAGTACTGAGACAAGTCATCACCGAGTGGAGGCGATGGTTATCGAATGAATTCGTCAAATTGCACTGTATAGCCCGCAATAAGGGGCAGCACGTCGTTGCTCAGTGTTGTGCTAAATCACAGCTCTCACTAACATGTGGTGCGCCACATGTTGGTGTTTGCATTTTGCATGAGCTTGGTGTGACATCGCGCTGGCTTCGATAACACACTGCACGCTGAGCACTTCGATAAAATGAGACATCGCACTTCAGCTCTTATTGAAAATATCTGCTAGGTTTCCTTCCTGTACAGAGCAGCAGAGCCATAATAGGAGCATTAAATGCAAAAATGTTTCCCTCTCTACATTTTGATGGTGTTGAGGTCATCGTGTTGCTACTCCCTCTACTCCTCCTCACTTCGGCGTGGGGAATGTATTCCGTTTGAGCCGCCTCATTGCAGGTAGTTTTACAACTGAACAGGCATCTTTACTGTGACTAATGCTAAGCTCTCTTTAATGGTTCAGAGGCTAGTCAGAGTTTGGACACCAACAGATAATTGTAGACAGAAGAAATGTCCACTTTACCCTACAAAAGGCACCGACCGGAACACTTGGAAGTGTAGAATTTTAAAAGTGTACATCAAGAGTCAATTTACATCCAAGACTTTGTTTCATGTCACAAAAGTAAAATATTGTCTCTTTAAGTGTACCAAAAAAAAAAAAATCACTCATAAAACTGACCGTAAAAAACTATGATCAATGTAATGTAATGTAATCCAACCCTATATATATATATTGTGTGTGTGTGCGCGCGCGATTGTTTTCTTTCACACTTTTGCCGAACACAGATGATCTTCATTTGTCGTGATGTTAAACCGTACGTCATGAGAGACGTCTGCTAACTTCCACAATAGAAAGCAGCATGAAGCCTTAAGCGGTTTACTTTAGTCTAAATATCAACACAATGCTATTTTCCAACATCAAACCTTCTATATTCGGTCAGGTTTTCACAGATTTATTCATTTAAAAACTCGAAGAAAAGACGTAGGCCTTTTTTTTTTATTTTTGCAAGAGAATGAGATTTTATTGTTGTTGAGGTTTTTGTTTTTTTTTTTGTGCTTACTGAGGAAAACCCTGCTGCGTTCTTTGCATTGGCAAGTTTGAATGTCAGTTTTGATTGTGCCGAGGATATTCAGTCAGTGCGACTCAGCGTTTTGTGAAAGTACCAGCACTAATCTCTTCAGCACTCTGTAGCGTAACTTCTACAGTGCAGGACTGTGTCTGTCCATGTGTGGCACACCCGCCGGGTTGAATGCAGTTTTCGGGAATTCACTGAAGATATCTGAGGTGTGTGCGTGTGTGTGTATGTGTGTGCTTTAATACTCTTAACTCCATCCACCCCCACAGTGCTGTTAAAGTTATTTCAGCGAGTCGTCTCCTACGATAGCTGAACTGAATGAATTACTTCCCCTGAAGCAGATTCAAACTTGACATCCTTTTATTTCACATTCTTTTTTTTATTGTATCATCTAATTAAAAAAACTAAAAGAAAAGCACAGAAAAGAGCTTTCTGCAAAGATTTGCAATTATAAAGCTGCGAGTCAAAACATGGTTCGACTGTAACGTAACTGCTTAGCTTCGGAGTGAGCTACAGTATTGGGTTTGTGCCCCTCGTGTTTTAATTAACCCAACATGCTTGGAAAAGTTCCTCTCAGTTCAGTGTATTCTTCACTGCTCCCTCATTACATCCAGTAATTTCAAAAGGGCACGATTCCGTTAAGTTAAACTTCAGCTGAGCCCACAGTGAAAGGGATGTTTCATTAAAAAAAAAAAAAAGAAATCTCGTTCATGATATATTGGGACGCCCCTTCTGAGGGTGTGGGAAGGGTTACACCGTGTCGAGTGCGCCTCCTGACGATGGCAGATGTGCGCAGAGGTCAAGTGTTCTGATTTCTCTTGGATTATCTAAATCGAGCCAGTGAAGCGAAAGATGGCTTTACGCTTGCATATTCACCCACACACTCTCACAGGCCCGCAGCAGAGCACCGTTTCCCTGCACACACACACACACACACCCACACACACACACACACACACCCACACACACACACACACACACAGATGTTTTTAGATAAAATAAAAAACTGCCTGGTTCACAC
>OMNM01037839.1:0-13207 GCA_900302745.1 Parablennius parvicornis | reverse complement strand
GTGAGGGACTAGGTCTGAAACAAGCGGCCCGCCCCTGGGGTTAGGTAGTAATAAAGATTAATTCAATGTGGACTGACTCACATAACACCTTTTTCCCGAGGAGTATCCACTTCTCAAGAAGGAGAATTCTGAGCAGGTGAAATGCTCGGAATTGAAGAACAGGTTCCCCAAGTCAGAAAGAAAAGCCAATAAAACACATAAGCCTGCCAAACGAGTGACCTTTGCTGCCCTGATGTACGTACGCCAGTATGCTGTTAGAACTGGAGAACTGTCATACACAGCAGCTGATGTGCATTATGAAGACACTGGGGAGCGAGTAGCAGCTCCTGCAGGGGAATTCAAGAAGCCTGATGCTCCGACAGCGGCAAGAAAAATATAGGGAACCTCCGCCGCCTTGGTGAAACTGCCGCTCTTTATTCCAGACATCATGGCTGAAATGATGCAGACTGAAAGACAAGCAAAGTTCCCGGTGGTCAAATCCTAAGAGTGTGGGTACGCTCAACCAGCAAAGCGCAACACACAGAGGTTCCCAGACATCAAATTTAAAGATTTCTTAACATCTTGAAACAACTGTGGAGTTCCACAGATTCAGGGAGCAGAAGTCAGCAGACACAACTACGACTTATTGAAATCCAGTAAGAACAGTTCCATCAGATCTTTGGAGAACAAGGATTAAGCAATAGCCTTTCTGGGGTCCGCGCTGTGTGACTGCCTACCATAAGAAATAAGGGACTAATAAAAAATTTAAATGTAATATGTGTTTATTGACTCATATTTTTAAACTTCCCACCTGAGACAGCCCTCTCGTTTAAGCGGTGCTCCTCCTGTCTTTTGCTGCCCTCTGGTGGTTATAGTGTTAACGACTGCAAATGAAAACGCAATTTTCTAAAGCAAAATATTTTTAAGCTTCTCAGTAAACTTTGAGGGTGCATTGTGATTGTCTGAAAGCCTATTCTCCTCCTTGGGTGATTTATAGCTGGAGCTGAATGGCTACCTGTATATTATCAGATCCCTTATGAACCTGGGAAGGTTTACTTTAGTTCAGGATACTTTACTTTACTTTACTTTACTTTACTTTACTTTACTTTACTTTACTTTACTTTACTTTACTTTACTTTACTTTACTTTACTTCAGACATGTGGGTACACAACAAAACAGACATAAAATGAAAAGACAAACAAACAACAAACATAACAGAGCAACGCAAACAAAACAAAACAAAAAGTAAGTAACAGATAACTCAATAAATATGGCTCGACAAATCCAAAAAGGAGTAGGAAGAAGCAAAGCTTTTTTGTTCTTCCTCCCCCTTATTCACCTCAACTAACAGTCATTTCTTGAATTTTATATATACATACTGTATGTATCTTGTTATACACACACATACACACACACACACACACACATACATATATACACACACATTTTTATCAACAAAGTCTAAATATTGAAATCTACAAGAGAAAAAAATTGTAAATTTAAATATAGATAAATAATAAATTGTCCTTCACCCATGTCTACAGCCCTTCCTCCATGTACTTTGTGAACACCATTGCTTTGTAATGTTCAGTTTAAGGGGAAGACAAGTTTCTGCAGGTTTTTCGGAATCTCAGTTTAAGGTCGCCTCTTCAGCTACCAAACAGGAAATTTATCTTTTACGAGTATCATTATAGGTTAGACCTTTTAGCTTCTTGATTTGATTTTTAATATAAGAATATACTTTTTAGATTATGTGGTCATTCATGATGCTAATTGTCTTCTTGTTGTATAGTTCACAAAGAACAAGGAGAAACCAGATTTTGAGACATTAATGACCAAGTGGGCATTTACAACCTTTTATTAATGTTAACCGTGGAAAATGAAGAAATCACACTGTATGTCTTTACAAAGAGAATTAATCTCAAATGGTGGAATAAATACACTCGCTTGGTGGTCTCAAACATATGGCTAACAGGCAAATAGTGGTCCCTCCGAAAGTCCAACATGGCTCACGGGATGGCATTGGAAATTGTACATATAATCAAAAAGAAAAAAAAATGAATGCATCTTTTTTAAGGAACTTATTATATCATTTGTTTGCTCTCTGAGTCAGGCTGTTTTAATATGATCAGAAAACACAACACAACACCAAGGCCAAAACTTGAAGAGCTGATCACAGTAAGATGGAGGCACGAGTGAGCTTGCAACCTTGTGCTAATGAAATAACATTGGTATTAAGTTCCTAATATGAGGGTGAGTTTTTGAAAACGATCAGTGATCACATCAGCTCCACGTTGCACTAAACGTGCAAACATGAGAATACTCATAGTGATAATAAATATATAAATATTACAGCTATTTGAAAAGAAAATCTAGACAATAATAACAATGCAATAAAGAGACATCATAAATGAACAAACCGTGGACGTTCATAGACAAAATGCTCCTGATTGATTTTTGACAAGGCCATTTCCGATTCAGGTTATGAAATGTATTATTATTATCTGGGTTACATAATTCAGAATTTCTGTTAAAAGCCTATCATACGGATTCGTGATTTTGCCAAAGGCTGCACGCAGCAGGAGGGTGTCGGTCCGCTCCGCCGCACCTCGACATTTTCCGGCCGTTTCCGTCAGCACTTCGTTTTTTTCCGGCCAGCGTCGCCATCTGCTTTTTCGTCCTTCTCCAATCTCCGTGTTGTTGTTCGCGGTGACGCGGCGGAGGTGTAGCCTGACGCGGGCTCTTACGTGTCGGCCAGAATAAAAGTGGAGCTCCGGAGGCCCTGGAGTGACGAAGGGAGTCTGTATCGGTAAGGACGAAGCTGTATCCGGGGCTCCGAGAGACGGGACGCGGGCTTAGGAAGTGTCGGTCTGGTCGGGTTCGGCCCGAAGGAAACAAAGAGATCATGGCGCCGCGGTGTGTTTGTAGCAGGATGGAGGGAGGGGAGGCTGCGGCTGTTTGGGGAGAAGCACGCCGAAATGTTCGACTTTCATGGTGAGCCAGGAGGCGCAGTTTGTGTGCGGACTTGTCAGAAAGTCAGACTCCACTTTGGATCGGAAAACGCGCTCCGCTGGCAGACGATGCCCGATGCGGACGCATCTTCATGCGCAAAGATTTGCGCTGTTTTCGTCCCTAAAGGCGCATTGAAAGCGTCATGTCTATGTATATTAATTCCATTTAGCTTACTAAACTTAAAAAAAAATAAATAAATAAAATGTAACGCTGTGTCAATTCATGATGTGGTTGATAATCATCCAGTTTTTATTTTGCGCGTGTTTGTCGATAGAAGTCGGACATGGCAGGCCTCTTGTGTGGCTGCACAATAAAAACATCATCTTGGGGCCTGTAGATTTTTTTTATACCCTCAACAACAGTCAGATTGTGGAATTTTTCTCATTCGTGTTATTATATTATTTTTTCTTTTATCTCCGGGGATGTGACCGGGGCTGGCGGAGGGGGCGTTGCCCGGCCATGTGGCACTGCTGTCACACACGGAGCATCCGAGTGATTTTTGAAAAGCAGAGCGAGAAATGTGTAAAGCCAATCATGCAGCGGAGAGAAGCTACGCACAGTGTGAGATCACCGAGCTTCACAACGTCCCTCATCAACGCAGCGCCTCCAGTCACAGACACACGCACACACACACACACACACACACACACACACACACAAAACCTGCTTTCACACTGAGCCAAACATCGGAGAGGTTTATTTCACATGATAACACACGAGCGGAGGAACTACTTGTCTGTCCGGTTCAACTTAAACAGGCCTGCAGCCTTCACAGGACACATTTGTGCCCCCAGTCCAACAAATAAAGTTTAAAACCTTCATATTAAACATTACACAACCGCTTCAATCTAAATGCTTTTTGCAATGTTAAAGTGCGTCTCAATGATTAGAATGATAAATTCACATTTCATAATGACAGTGGCAAAAACAGCACCGTCAGTTCAAGGCATTATCACTGTAAAGTTCATTTTCTGTTATTAATATAAAAACAATTAAGTTCCAAGTGTTTTTTTTTTATTATTTACTCTCAATGAATATTGATATGCCAGTTGGATAAATGTTTCCAGTGTTTTCCGTTGTTCATTGTGTGTTGTTATTGTATATTTTTTTAATTGTATTATTTTCTGTTACGATGATAATGATAATATTCATTATCCTTTAATAAGCTTATTTTCTTATCTTTTGGCAATGTGGAGCTGCTGTGATGACTAAAGTTCCCCACCAGTGGGATCAATACTTTAATTTGCACCATCTATGAAATACATGTTATCCTAAGAAATATGATATTTTGTGATAACTTTTTCTTACTCAAAAGCAAACATTAAAAAAATTAAACAGAAAAGCATGATACATTCTAATTTATCTTTCATGCATCTTTTACACACGCACACACACACACACACACACACACACACACTGTATATTAGATTAAGGGGGAAAAGAACAGTTCTTTACTTTTTGAGATGCCCCTTGTAGTTTAACAAAGTTGTAGTGTATGTTGCATTAAATATATTAACTACAATTAAGAACTGCTGACATTTTATTGTTTAAATGTTGAACAGTTTTATAACTTTGTCATATTCTACAAAAAGAGCAATTTACGTAAAGTTTGTCACAACTTGTATCTGGTGGATTCTGTAGCTGCAAGTGTAACTCTTTTAATATGGCCATCTGCCAGATAAAGTGTTAAGAAACATTTATTACTAATGTGATTTGATGTATACCTTGAAGGAATATTTTACGACAATATCCGGTCGTCTTGAAATGATAGAAGAATGTTTTACTGGGGTGGTGTTTAGTAGAATGCTGCTGGCTGATGTTTTTGTCATATAATTCAATTGTTACCCACCGTTAATTGGATTAGTTGTTTGTTGTGTTTTATTATGGCTGCCCTGTTTTATTTCACTTTAGTTTCCAAAAAGCTGCATCATAAAAACCTCTGGGGCTCCGACAGCCTCAGGATTTTAACCACTTCCCTTCAAATGTCCGTCCTCAGCTCAGCCAATGAAGATGGAATCAGTGGAGGCTCAGCAGGGCGCAGAGACTGCTGTGACTGAAACGGAGAGCCAGCAGATCACGCCGGCTCAGATCGCCACGTTGGCACAAGTAGTGATGATGATGTTCTCGCTTAGAATATAATCTATACTGAGCTCAGATTTCTCTTTTATTTATTTATTTATTTTTTTTTTAAACAAAACTAATCTCTTCTGAATTGTAGGTCTCCATGACGGCAGGACACGCCTCAGCAACAGGCCCCACGGTAACGTTGGTACAGCTCCCCAATGGGCAGACGGTTCAGGTCCACGGAGTCATCCAGGCTGCACAGCCGTCGGTTATCCAGTCCCCGCAGGTCCAGGCTGTACAGGTGAGGACAAACACGCCCTGATCGTCAGCAGGTTTCCGTGATTCTGTCAGCTCTCGCGCCGAGGAGACGATGGTTCGGAACGTTCTCCCAGTTTAGTCACGTCTCTTTTGTTTCAGATCTCCACTATCGCGGAAAGCGAAGACTCGCAGGAGTCTGTCGACAGCGTCACCGACTCCCAGAAGCGCAGAGAGATTCTGTCACGACGTCCTTCATACAGGTAAGTTATGAACGAGTTCGCCAAGATGATTTTGACTCCTAAAGCTAAAATAAAAAAAAGTTTCTTGGAGAATGTACTATTTTAACTGTCTGTAGCATCTTGTGATTCTCTGTATTTTTATAATGTTGCTGTAATAAATACTCTGAGGTGTCGGTGAGTGAATAAGACATTAGATTGACCCACACATATCATCAGTTTGAGGAAGACGCTCTGGATGTTTCTGTTTCTTTAGGTTATCTTATTTATGAACTAAACTAAAGCTAAAATAAGCTGATGTGAATGTGTTACTACAAACACACTCCAGGTGCTGTTGTTACAGGCGAAGACGATCCCTCCGCTTAATGCTAAAACTAATATTTGGCTTACGTTATAATGCTTGAAATGTATCGGGCCTTTAGTTTAAACCAGGTGTTCTCGGTTTGTGTGAACTTCAGAACCATATTTACCCCTGACAATTAATACTACATCACATTTTGATAGAACTTAAAGCAAGCAATTTTCTTCTTTTTTTTTTAACCCCCCTAAAAAATTAACTTGGTCACTTTTTTGCATAAATACTCAGATTTCCAGTTGAAAATCACATTTCAAAACAGATGTCAGAAAAACTGCCAGTACAAAAGTGACAAATCTGTTAGATACATTTTTCCACGTTATGATATTCTTCTTCTTTGTTTCTGTAGCCACTTTTTGGTGGTACGGTAACAACAAACTGAGGGCAGTCTTGAAAAGTTCATCAATTAAATATAATCTTATTCTTTATCCTCCACAATGCTCTCCGCTTGTAAAGCAGAACTAGACTTTACTCCTTTTGGGTTTTGTTGGTAAATCTCACCGTTTCATAACAGAAAAATTCTGAACGACCTCTCATCTGACGCGCCGGCTGTTCCTCGTATCGAGGAGGAAAAAGCTGAAGAGGACTCGTCTGCGGCGGCCGCCACGCCCACCATCGCTACGGTTACCATGCCCACGCCCATCTATCAGACCAGCAGCGGCCAATACAGTGAGTGATTGACCTGCAGGGTCGTGCAGGTTTTTTCCTGGAGAAAGGAAAGTTGTTGTAAATGCATAAATTCCAACTCTGCTGTGATCTGGAGAAGAAATTTACCAAATTTGAGTTGAGGCGGCGGTAAGGTGGTAAAGCAAGTTGTCTTTTTTTTTTTTTTTTTTCTGTGCATGTATTGAAGAATTTGTTTTACAAATAGAAAGTCTATATTATCATTATACAATGTACGTCAATTATGTTGCCTGAAAGCATGTTGTAGGGAAGCCGTCATCATTGGCTGATCATGTCAACAACTTGCTCATCAGAAGTGAATAACAAACATCTGAAGCCTCTTTGACAATATCAACATTGGTGCTCCCATCTCCATCATACTTATCCTCAAATCCTTTCTTTTCGCTCTCTAATAAAGAACTTGTACGATTCACTGCAGCACCATCTGCTGGATTGTTTGCCAAATACTCATTCAAATGCATTAGGCATAGAATTCAGCTTTCAGGAAAACCTAAAGCGCCACAAGTGATCGTGCCATCGGCGTGAGATATGATTCAATCATCAGACAGGATTCTCTGTTTGACGTGTTCACATTTGTTTTAATCGTGTGCCTTTCCCCTCTCTCTCTCTCTCTCTCTCTCGCTCTCTCTCTCGCTGTCCTCCATCCCACTCCACACATACACAGTTGCCATCACACAGGGCGGGGCCATCCAGCTGGCCAACAACGGTACAGATGGAGTCCAGGGCCTGCAGACTCTGACCATGACCAACGCAGCAGCAGCTGCCCAGCCGGGAGCCACCATCCTGCAGTACGCGCAGACCAGCGACGGCCAGCAGATCCTGGTTCCCAGTAACCAAGTGGTGGTCCAAGGTGAGTCGGGGGGGTGATTGTTTAATGCACCCGTCGATGGGGAAACCTATTTTTCCTGATTAAAACAGGCTTCTTCTCAGTTGGTAGAGAGATAAAAAAGATCGTATTGTCCTAAAAAGTAGAATGAAATGATTCTCCCAGTCACATGCACCATAAATAATCACATTAAATACACAGCTGATAAAGATTGGTTCATCAGTTCATCAGTCTGATGAATTTATTCAGTGTTCATGAAAACACCATAACCTGATCTCTCTCTCACTGAAAGAATTTCATCAGATTGAAAATAAATGTGATGATATTTGGGATTTAACAAGAGTAAAAATTCCACATCCTGCTTTTTAGCGACGTCTGGAGACGTTCAGGCCTATCAAATCCGGACGGCCCCTGCCAGCACCATCGCCCCCGGAGTCGTCATGGCCTCTTCCCCGGCGCTACCCACCCAGGGGGCAACTGAGGAGGTCACCAGAAAACGGGAAGTCCGCCTCATGAAAAACAGGTATGAACTGAGGAGTAATTGTCAGTAATCTCTTCAGTATTGCAATAAATGTAAAGAGACTATTATTAGTGTATTTTATGCGAGAATATCCCAGAAAAAGTGAAATTTAGGATCGTCAGTCTGCGTGGTTCAATGTACTTTTTTCTCATTAACAGACGATTCCCACCTCACTAGCACGCTGAGCAGCAGACATAAACTTTCAATCCTAAATTTTACTGAAAAATGCGAGAAACACAAAGCCCACCCTGTGTGTCTTATCTTTCCTGCAGAGAGGCGGCTCGTGAGTGTCGCAGGAAAAAGAAGGAGTATGTTAAGTGTCTGGAGAATCGAGTGGCCGTCCTGGAAAACCAAAATAAGACACTTATTGAAGAACTTAAAGCCCTTAAAGACCTTTACTGCCATAAATCTGAGTAGTTCCTCTTATGAGCAGCAAGCTGGGCCAAGTAGCATTTCAATTCCTTTCAAATACTTTTGACTGTTTCATTCTGCCTGCCTGGCGGGCCTTTTCTTTTTACTTCTTCTTCTTTCTTTTTTTTTCTGCCCACAGCTGTCTTTTGTTGAGAAAGTTGCCCAATCAACTTCTATTATTGGCACCTCCTCTTCAGTCGGCTGTCAGTACGATAACTTTTCACTAAAACTTCAATCTCCAAAGCAACGTGCACACTCAAAACATTACATTTTTCTCTCAACCTGGCTTCTTGTCATAGTTTTGACTCGGTTCATTAGGATCGGCTTTTAATCATTTTGTTTATTGTTGAGATGCTTCAAAACTAAAAATCCAACTAATTGTTTTTAAATATGCTTCAAAAACTTTAGATTTTGATGTCAAGGTGCACTTTCTGCAAAATCTGCTGATTCATACAGTTTTAACAAGGAACTAATCTTTAAACTTTGCTCAGACTTCTTACTTTACATTTTGCATCAGGAATTAGCTGTGGGGTATCGCTACAATATTTCATTGGCCTCATAAGACTCCGGTAGAATATTTGCATCTCTTCTGTGAGCAATAATCCTTCATCAGCTCCACCTGGCGGCATCACCGCTATTCCTCTTTGCTTGAACATAAAACATTGTTGGGATAACTTCACCTCTACCACCATGTTTAAAACCAATTACTGGTTAAAACTATGACAAGACTCGGCATGTAAAAAAAAAACACTACATTGTTGCCTTCATTATGGAAAGTACATAAAAAAATAACTTGTACTATTTTAGATTTGTGCGACTGAACATTTAGTACATTTTATGACTGATGTAGTTTACAACTCATAGAAAATCACTTTATCCTTTATTAAGATGGAGCGATTGGTGTTGTCCAAGCTCAGTCCTGGAGGGCCCCCCGCCTCACGGCTGATTGTGATGGGGCTCTTTATCAAATACCAGAAATATGGTGCATTCAAGGAGAACTAGGAAATTGGAGCTTTCCCATCTGAATATCGTTTGAATTGAGAACTTCCCACTGAAAATGTGGTGAATTCCAATGAGCTAAACAATCTTGAACACCTCAGCAGAGCTAAGGTGGAAAGAAACAAACTTTCTTATCTAATAAGAATTTTTGTGTTTGGTAGATTATTATTTCTTTGTCACAATAGGGATTTTTGTATTATTGGAAAGTCAGGTCAACTAAATGCTTTCAACTAACTGGTAATTGACTGTTTTTACCTGTAAGTAAACTCAGCCAGTACGACCAGTTGTCCTCCAGGACCAGGATTGGACACCACCACCTAAGATATTTCAGTATCGGGCAACCCCGAACCGTGGCAGTTAAAGACTTTGAATGAATTGTGAATTTCTACTTGATCCACATCCTGATCCACAGGGGACTGTCTAACGAACTGGACTCAGAGAAGTGTTTTCAAAGATGCTACGAACTGCCGATCAGAGGTAGAACATGCCCGTGTGTCAGCAGGAGGTTGTGTTTGTTAGCAGGATGTATTGTAGTCTGACATCACACCTCATCCATCACACTTTTGCTTTGATTTGACGGTTGTCAGTATCCAGCTGAGGCATGTGTGTTTTAAAATAGATTTCTTATCATGTCATTTTTTACCATTTCTGTTGATTAAGCAACAACATTGGTTGCAGCCAAAGTCATTGATAATGTACCCAAAGTGTTAATAGTAAAAAGAAAACTATGAAATGATGTAAAGCTGCTTCATAATTCAGCTGTGACTGAAAACTTAGTGGTTTTTCAAATAACAGATGTTGTCAGGTTTTATATCTTTTCAAATTTGTCCCATAACAGTTAACTTGTGTCGAAAAAGACACATTTTAATCAGGTTATATTAAAGAGCACATTAATTGAGCGTGTGTACCATAAGAGATGTTGACCTAATCAGGCATTGTCACATCAGGTTATCGTAAGAAATTTAAAAAAAACAGATCATAATGATCCAAGTCACCATTTTTACTCAGACTTTTCGTATTTGCCAGTGTTTTTGTTTTGCAAAATGCCAGTAAGATTCAGATTGTGGGGATTTCTTGTGAACGCCAGAGTAGATCTTGTAACCAACTGTAAGTATCGGTTACATTTACATGAGTTTAACTCTAATAATGTTGAAAACAGATCATGTCTGTGTGTGTGTGTGTGTGTGTGTGTGTGTGTGTGTCTTTTCGAGGAGATATGCGTACGTATTTGTCTTGTTTATTTTTTTATACTTCTGTACATAGACTCTACAGCATGTGTAGACCTCATGTATTTCTGTTCTTTGATATGGAAAATGTTCTTATGGCTTGTACGAAACCAACTTTGCATATTTGTATCATATATCAGTGTAAAGTTGAAAGCAATGTATGTGTGTATTCATGTGATCCACCAGGCCTACCATTGTCATGGCAGCTAGAGTATGAGGGGAGGAAAAGGCCTTTGCTGGAGATGTTATATTTTGGAGTGCAGTACTCTGTTTAGGGGTCAATGGTGTTTGTATAAAAGGGAGAGTCTGTTGAGGGGCTGTTGGGGTCATTATTTAAAAAAAAAAAAAAATCTTAAAAGTTTTGTTATAAAATGTGTTTTCCCACACGTATATTGTTATTGTATACATGATTATATGTATTATATCAGTATCTGTTTTTATACTTTCCCATGTCATGAAACGAAAGCACTTTCTTGCTTCCATCGGAGCTCTTTTTAGTTTATTGCATACTTTTATTGCTTTTTTTATTTTACTAAAAAGCTACCTACTTTTTTTCCTTTCTAATGCCAGTTCTTGACGTAAGCTGAGTTCATCAGTCATAACACTTAATTTTTCTCATTTCAACAAATATTGGTGTTGGATTGGTCGTTTTGTTCCAAAAACTTGAATTCTTCACATTTCTCTTCAGCTGGTTTATGTTTGATACTCAAACAAAAAGGTTAACGTCTATCCCCACCTTGAAAACAATAGTTTATGTCAGCTTCACAGTTTTTTCGAACAAATCATCGGCCATAACATTAGAATTGCGCGTCTTAAAGTATGTAATCCCTTTTTTTGCTCCTGCATAAACAAAAAGCGATGAGGTCGCCACTTTCTCTCAGAAACAGCTTTAACTTCTGCAGCAGTTTGAGCTACATTAGTTTATGTGTGGAACCACACCACACCAGCTGCAGTTTCGGAGAAGCTCTGTCAAACTGGCTCAGTTCGTCTTGGTCCGACATTTCATCCTGAAAGAGAAACTTTAATGCAGAAAACTTGGAATGACAAGAAAATGAACACTAATAATAAAATAATGACTAATGCAGGTGGTATTTCTCCAAACTTGTGGAGTATATACTGATGTGTATAGACATACTCAACAACAGAGGAATTATTTCTCTACCAAGGCTCAAAGAAAATAATGATATGATCATTTTCTGAAGGTGCTGCTTTTTCTTGACACATCATCTGGACTGATCTTTCTTCTGGTTGTCGATAAAGGGTTCATGTCTTGAATGTATTATTTTCCATCTTCTCATTGTTGGAGGTCTGCACTGAATATTCATGAATCATGAAACATCTAGGCCAAAACTAACTTTTTGTTTTCTTGCCACCCCAACAAAACAAAGTTATTTTTCTTGTGGAGTGTGTACCCACCGTCGCAATTGCTCATTTTCCTGCTTCGACACATCAACTTTAACAACAAAATGTTCTCGTCGCCTAAAACCCCACCCATTAACATGTGCCACGATAAAGGAATAATAAGTGTTTTTCTTTTCAGTGATCATAATGCTATGGCCAATTGGTGTATAACACCTTCAAAGGAACTATCAAATGCATCTCACTATTTAGAATCTGTAATCTAACTCTGATGTCATGTAAGTCATAATGGGATCATATAAAGTTGTACAGAAGTGTGAGATTATCACTCTGTCTCCCCTCAGATGTGATATTTGACTGTGATGTTAGTCTGAACGATACAGAAGTTAATAAATGATCTCATAAATTAATCTTTTTTTTTTATATAATGTGTTTCAGAGGATGAAATGAAGACAGATTGCACTTCTGTCTGATTGTAAAACCTCTGTCAGGGTGGAGGACTCGGTCCTTTTGGTGGAATCAGTGTTTAGAAATAACTGTGATCAGTGTCAGGGCTTTAAAAGTTGGTGTGTAGGGCTTGGTAGCACTCCAAACTTTTTGAATCTGGTGCCATTATGATATATAAATTACTCAGATTAAGTGTATTTTTTAGGAAATAAAAAAATATTTCCTCCCTTTGTAATTCACACATCAAGCGCTGGTGCTGAACTAAAAAGATAATCTTGTAATCATCTTTTCTTTCTGTTGATTTGATGTTGTGAGCTCAATTTTGTGATGTGATAACACAATATCTTTCCAACAATGTTTTGAGTTCTGTGCCGGACTAGTTTGTACCCATGGGCCTCATTTTTGCATGTAAAAAAAACGATATCCATGTGTGTAAAAGTATATATAGAGAGATTTCTAGGACAATAATAATGATGTTTTTTCTAACTTTTAATGTGATGAGTTTATATATTGCTATGTTTACAAGCTATCTATTTAAAATGCCATACATTATTCTGTACATTGTAGAGATGAGGTCACCAGGTGTACAATGCATTACATACTGTTTGTTTTAACAATATAAAATACACCAGCCCGTTATTTTAAAGTGCTGTTATTCTGATGTTGCATCACTTTTGTAAAAACTTGCTATGTCACAATAAACTACTCTTGACGATTGGTATGCAGCTTACTGTCATTTGATTGACACAAACCCTCAATGACACACTGTCCTGGTTAAAAATAACTTTTTTTTGATGATGCTATTTGTGCAGTCTTTAAAATATTTTAAA
>OMNM01037838.1:4852-26729 GCA_900302745.1 Parablennius parvicornis | reverse complement strand
AATTGCATTGTTTCTCAACTTAAGACTGAAGCTTGTAAAGGATATTTATTTGGGAAAACCACAAAATTAATCTGGACTCAACACGCAGAGACCATATTTAATTTCAAGGACTAGTTTTATAATGTCCTTTTAGCTTCGTGTGAAGGCTGTTTCTCTCCAAGATTAGCAAAATAATATAAACAATAATTAATTAATTAATCAATTAATAAACATCTAACATGAGTCTGGGTTTTGTGAGAGTGCAGGTCCACCACTTTGATAATTTGAATATTTCTACAATTTAAGTTGTAAAGTTATTACATGAAAAAAGTGGCAATAATATACTGTTATATCTACACACACGCACTCACACATTCACGGATGCCTGCACACAACCTGAGTGAAGCTGGCCCCTCACCCTATGCAAAACTCTGTGAAAATATTCCCAAGCGTTTGTGCTGCCCTGGTGAACAAAGAACAAAGAACCCAGGACATCTTGAAGCAGGGCACAGAGAAACTATTATATACAGGTGAAACTCAAAAAATTTGACTATTGTGCAAAGGTTCGTTTTATCCAGCAATTAGATTTACATGGTGAAACTAATGTATGACATAGGTTCATAACATGCACCTCAAGATATTTCAAGCCTTCATTTGATATCATTTTGATGATTATGGCTTACAACTTATGAAAACCTCAAATTGAAAATCTAAAAAAATTTGAATATCACATACAATTAATAGAGGGGGATTTTAAACGGAGAAATATTGGCCCTCTGAATGGTTTAATCTTGCATATGTACTTAGTACTTGGTTTGGGCCCATTTTGCATGAATTACTGCCTCAATGCGGCGCGGCATGGATGCTATCAGCCTGTTTCCACATAAGATGCAACATTTCATCAGAAAAGAGGACTTTAGACCATTGAGCAAAAGACCAGTTCTTTTTGTCTTTAGCCCAGGTAAGACTCTTCGGATGTTGTTTTTTGTTTAGGAGCGGCTGGATAAGAGGAATACGATATCTGAAGCCCATTTCCAGGATCCGTCTGTGTGTGGTGGCTCTTGATATACTAACTCCAACCCCGGTCCACTTCTGTGAAGTTCCCCCACACCTATGAATGGCCTTTTCCTGACAGTCCTCTCCAGACTCCGGTCATCCCTGTGGCTTATGAACCTTTTTCTTCCACACTTTTACCTTCCAGCTAACTTTCTATTAATGTACTTTGATAGAGCACTTTGAGAACATCCAACGTCTTTTGCAATTACCTTTTCAGGCTTTCCCACCTTGTGGAGGATGTCGTTGATGGTTTTCTGTCAGGTCAGCATTCTTCCCCATGATTATGAATGCTACTGAACCAAACTGAGAGACCATTAAAAGACTCAGGAACCCTTCACAGGTGTTTTGAATTAATTAGCTGATGAGCGTGTGACATTTTGAGCCTAGAGTATTAAACCTTTTCCAACTATTCAAATTTTCTGAGATTTGGAATTTGGGTTTTCAAAAACTGTAAGCCATGATCATCAAGATTATAACAAATAACACCTTGACATATCTGACTTTGCATATATATATCACTTTAGTTTCACATTTGAAGTTGAATTCCTGACTTGAATGAACTTTTGCACGATATTCCAATTTTTTGAGTTTCACCTGTACTTACAATGGCCGTAGTGCTACTGCGCAGTAGCAGTATTTTCTTTTTTTTTTTTAAGGTGTGTTTCCCCTCTGTACAGAGACTGTCAGAGTGTTTTCAAAAAGTTGCGTTTTCAGTGACTCCAAGCGCCATTGTCGTGTAGAAACACTACTGGAATGCAACATGCATTGTTTTCAGTGTTTCTGCTTTTTCTGTTTAATTTTACATTTTTAACAGATGTGTTTACACTGGAAACATCATTTAAACAGGGCCTTTGTTTGACTCAACACAGGAAACCTCACAAGGCTGACCTCCTGATTTTATTTTTGTAATCATTGCATGTGTTTTCATCATCAAGGCTTTCAACTAAAATGAACTGAACATTAACGTACTGAACAAAAAAATAAATTAAAAATCCATTGTGCGTCCATCACAGTGAATCACTGATGAAATGGGATCAAAAATGATCTAAAATGAAGATTTCAAAACACGTTTCTGCATGCGTGCGTGCCTGTAAAGGAGGAAAATAATAATATTTCAATTTCATCTAGTATGTATGGATTTTGCGATCCTGTAAAGACATGGATCAAAACCCTGGAAATGATTCCAACATTTTACACTTTGCCCCGACTGATTGTTGAGGGCTCTCAACTGGAAGCACACAGAAAACAGTGGAGGACGGAATAAACTCTTAAAAAACTCAGGTAAACAACCTGTACTGTAACATTTCAGCAGCCTCAAGAAAACAAGAGTAGAAGAATTTAATCAGATTAAGATTGCGTTATTCCGTCTTACCAATATCGATAACAGATGCGAGTAGATAGTGACCTTACTCCAAGCCCGGGCCTTGCTTTGGTTGTTTTGCCTCAGCTGGCACTCAGGGAGTGCTTTAACGCTTTCAAGCTGTCTTCTCAAAATGAAAACCTTTCGCAGGAAGTGCAACTTAATTTTTGTTGTTTCTTAAACACATCCTCTGCTTTAGTTTAATGACTGTCAGCCACTGTGGCAGATGCGAACTTGTCTGGTGCTGTTTTGTGTGCTCGTCTCCTATCAGCTGCTGTGAATATTCATACTGAAAGGTTGCTGAACGGGGAGTCCAGGTGATGTTACACCGGCACTGGGAGGAAAAAAAACTATTGAATAGAAGTGACATAAAAATTGTACCTTGTCCACAATTGCCAAGGTTTAAGATTCCAACTCCCCCATTCACAGACGTGCACGGACACAACCTGTAATTCATTGCGGCTGGAGTTTAACCACCTGTCATGTCTTGATAAGCTAATTAAGAGGCGGTTAGTTGACTGTGGGAGCTGCAGACTTGATGTGGAGCCATATTAGAGATGGAGTGTGTGTGTGTCCTCTGCTATTAGCCATTAAGGGTTCACGCTGGGCTGACTTCACACAATGCATACAGAGGACAGCGCTGTCCTTTATACACACGGGGAGGAAAAGCCACATTAATGGAGGTGGAGGATTCCCATTCTCCACCCGTTTCAATGCCTACGATCCCTTTCTTATTACCCGTCCACGGAGTCCCTTCCTTTTTTGTTTCACATGCTCTCCATAAGAAACAATAAACTGACCCCCTTCCTCTCACCCTGAGGTGCTTCCTTTGGGGAGACAGAGGGGCCTCTGAAAGACAGAGAGTGCAAGTGTGTGTGTGTGTGTGACGCATTGTGTGAGAGTGTATTAGTGTGAGGGTCTGAGTAATTAAGTGTGTGATTTTGTGAGCGTGTGTGCATGTGTGTGTGTGTGTGTGTGTGTGTGTGTGTGTGTGTGTGTGTGTGTGTGTGTGATCTCACGTGTAAATGTGATCACAATTGTGTGTGTGTGATCTGTTTCCAATTAGCCCTCTTGTGTCCCTGCTAGCCTGGAGGCATGACTAATGTCTTGGTGGGCTTGAAGCCCCAGCTGATGTTGTTGAATGGGCTCCCATCTGCTACGAGCAAGAACATCACAATGAGGTGCTGGACAGTCGCAGACAGAGGAGAGCACCGGGGACTATAGGCGACGGGCATCATGGGAATGACGGCGAAGAGGTGGGGGTGGGGGATAAGCCATTAGGGGCAAACTGTGCTTGGGGGGCCACCTTCTCAGAAACATGGTGGAGAATACCATTAGCCATGTCCACCACGCCATGGTGAGACCATTAAATGCACACACACGAACACACGAATGATATAAAGGGTGTTTGGATTAGTCTCATGATGGAGTCATTTTTTTTTTAAAGTGGGTACGACACAGTCTGATTTGATTCGGACTTGGGAAAACACACAAATATGCAAAGGTTGACAAACATAAAGCACAAAATGTTGGATCAGTTGATCCTGTTGCAAAATCTGAATAACAAAGCTGAAATTGTTTTTTGGTTTTATTTATTTGGTGTTACTTCTGTTTGAAATTATATCTGTTTTTATATGAATAATAAATGCATTTGTGTTTGCCTCACAGCGTGGGATTTTCTGGTAAAATGGAGAGATCTACATGTTCCCTCTTTCACTACATCGCATTTAATATCCATCCATCTTATTAATTTTTTTGGGTCACATAAATAAAGAACAGATTGCCTTTTCCTTTTTTTCTCTTCTCATTATTGTACAAAGGACTGCTGAGTTATGTTCTGTGGAATCCCAGACAACAAATCATTCCTGCATTTTGTTTTTGTTTTTCTTAATTATACCGCCTTAACGACTAATTAATGGGACATTTAAAGAAAAAAGTAAACACTGTAAACAAGATTCTTTTAATTTTGTCTGAAGTTGGTTTACTATGAACTACTGGATTTGTGTTTTGTTTGTTTATGCAGTAGTTCCATAAATTTGGGAGTTTAATTAAAGCGGTATTATTCTTGGAGCAATTACTTATTTAAATTGTCAACACACTAGCTTATTCTTCAAATTACAATGAATAATTTGGCTTAAAAAGGAAAAAAAAATTACATTCCCAGTCATCATTATCATGTAAACAGAGACCAAGGAGCGTAGAACCTGTCATATTATATTCAGATACCAGTTGAAAATTGGTGCAAGTCAAGTTACAACCAGGACGGGTGAGCAGTCCATCACATGGATGACAGAAATGGCTAGTTTACATGAGTTTTAGTTGATCCGATCACACGTAGCAACAAAGCAAAGTGTGAACAGGAACCAAAGCGCTTTCACTCTTAGCAACTTCCCGAGGATGCATCTGACCACACAGGCTTTGTAGTGTGAACGTGCTCCAGGATGGTGAGTAACGTCACAGGACAATATGTAAACATCATCAGTGTGTGCCCTGTGTTTGTTTAAACAGAAGCAGATCTGAGTTAATTAGTCTTTCCAAGTGGCACAAAAAACTATGGAAAAGAACATGGGTGTCTGTGCAGAGACCATTTAGCGGAAGTGAGGTAGAGGTAGTAACACAATCCAAACTCAAGTAGCCTGAAATGCACGATACGGACGAGTGTAAACAGTCTACGTCTGGGCTCACCACATATAAAGTGATCACACACAAAGCATGTTAACACGGTTCTGTAGACAGACCACCACATCTAAGATAGGAAGCACACAAACACCCAACTTATTCAGGCTCAGAAACCAGATTCAAACCTATACCCTGTCTCCCTTTTGTTCTTTTTGTGATTTATTGCTGTACTGTTGAAGTCTCGAGACCTGGCTTACAGTATCTTTACAAGGAAGTCTCTGTAGGAAACCTGTCCAGTTCAGTCATGTGAACTTCGCCAGTATTCATGAATATATAAATAATATGAAAGAAGCCAGTCTAGTATAAAACCCATGTTTACTATGAGAATAGAACAAATCATAATCACAAGCAGATTTTATACGTTGGATTAAAGTGAAATGATAATAAATCCAGTTTGCTTTCACCTTCATATTTACAGTAAAAGAAGCCTTTTAGAAATACATATTGAAAGTCAAATTTTGTGCATGTTTGTTTCATTTGCTCTCAACACATAACAGATGTTTGTTGGCGAATGATGACCTGCTTCTGCGTGAAAATGAGCCTCCTTCTGTCTGAGTCAGAGCAGGGAAGTAGGCGAGAGCTGTTGGCCTTAACCTGACACAGATATTCGACTCTCTCAAAGGGCCATAAATCTGCTGAGTGTTGAGCACTGTCAGACTTCCTATCCTTCCTGCAAGGGGAAGAAAAAAAAAAAAAGACAGGGTCTGACAGACGCATCCAACGGCTGTAAACTCTCGCTACCAGCCTCATATCTCTGTCAATGCCAGACTGAAATGTGGTCACTCAGTCCCACGTGTAGCAAAGACGACCAGCAATGCCCAAAAGCCATGACCTCCATATGTGATGCTCCGACACTGTGATATCGTTTCTGCAATGTGCCGACATCACCTTGAGCGGTGGCATTTGAAAGTGTTCAATAATTTATGCACTGGTCCATTCTGGGGTACGTTATATCTGTAAATAGTTTTTTTTTTCATAATGTATTTTAATATTTATATTGAATTAGCAGCACACTTGTAACTGATAATCATGAAAAGGGTCATGTAGTTCAAACTAGAACGACACTTGGTAGACCGCTGACCTTCGCCAACGCCACTTTTGTTTTTGTGAACCAACTTAACATCGTTAGCATGTAAGCTGTTAGCTCATATCGATGGTAACTAGGTAGGTCACGCAGCAACATCACTGTGTGAAACACTGAGCAGGGAATGTTTCCATGGCAACAGACGCTTATCCCCTTTGATCTCCATGAGGTGCCTCTCTCATCCGCTTTGCATGGGACTTTTTTTCTACAGTTTTTGGGGATTTATTTTGAAATGTTTGGTCGTTAATGTTCCAAAATCAAATTGATTAATCCTTGACTGATCACAAATCATTCCTGAAAATCTCATGTAATTCAGGTGAGTAATTTTTGTGAAAAGTTGGTAAAATACATACATACCTATATAATGATGTAAGCTTGTCAGTGTTTTCGCACGTGCAAAACAGTGAAAGAGCTACAGTCCATCGCTTCCTGCTCACTAAGCAGACTGTTAGTTTTTACTTATTGCAGTTTCATTAAACTTCTGTTTACTGAAGGAGAAACGGACTAATGTTGAATCAAATCGGACGGAACCATGACAGATGTGACAAACAAAAACATAAGATTTTTTATCCAGATTGCATCTTACTTTTATTACTCGTCTTCTGCTATTTAATGTTGTTTGTTCACTTCAGTCATTTGTTTATGAATCCTCGTCTTTTAACTCAGCTTATATCATTTATCTATACTAATTTATACGACAAATAAAAGGTCTAACTGAGTAAAGTAAAGTGCTAGTACATACACACACATTCACACATAGAGGTAATTTAAAGTTGAACCATTGAACTGTAGGAGGAAATTACAGTACCAGCAAAAATAATATTAATGATCTCTCTGAGGCAAGAGCATTAACCACAAATGACATAAAAATAAAAAAAAACATTCTGGAGATTGTATTTCAAATAACAAAGAAAACTTTTTTGCTGGGCTTTGCTGCTCACCACACAAATCAAGTGGTTTTAGGAAATTAAAATATGTTTCCAGGATTTTGCTGCTTCCTCAGACTTTATAATATCTCAAATGTATTATGTGTTTCATTTAGTAACTAGACTGATTTATTTCGACCTGAGAGCAATGATTCCCGCAACATCTACAACAAAACGTTAACTATTCATCTTTAGAATAAAAGCCACAAGTAACAACAAAAGAGAAGAATGACAATAGAGCAGGTTGGTCCACAGTGAAACGTCCAATCTAAAAATGCAGCTGTAAGAAAGAGCGAGCGGCTGAGAACAGTTTGTCTTTGCAGAGTCTTTGTGTTTGTCCTGGTGACTTGAGGGGGCGTTTTGTCTATCTAAACTTCCGTCAGGGTGAATTGGCCTCTCAGGTGTCGAGATGCAGGACAAAACTACCCATCTTCAGGCCGCAGCCGGGCACCACAGTAACACAGCACCCGCAGAGCTGAGACATGCACGGTGTGTGTTCATTACTACTTTTTTTTTTTTTTTTTTACAGGTTTTTGATCTTTACAAACTGAACTATCCTGGGGACTGCGAACAGCAAAGCTATAGCCTTTAAACCTAATTTACAGCTTTTCTGAAGGGGCCTGTGGCACATTTCTCTTGTCGTGCATGTTTTTGTATTTGGAGGAACAGTGGTATCATTTGCATATTCTCACACGTATGCGTTAAACACAATATGAATTCTAGGGTATTATTATCCACTTGGTTTGACCTTGTGCTTCAAATGGACCAGGTGCTCTTGTGCATGTGAATAAATGTATCTTACCTTTGCTCTTAGTTTGCCTAACTTATTATTTATTACTTATTATTTCTTTAACAAATCATGTGCTGTTTATGGAGTTATGGAACTTTTCATTGTTTATTGCGGTTTTAATTTCCCTTCAATATATCTCATACAATCCGTAAGATTATTGTCATTTAAAGGGGCATTATATTAAACTTAAGCTATGCCAGTGTTGTACATTGGGGAGCAATGGCGAGTCGTGTTAGGGTGAGTCCCTCCTTCGAATTGCTTCCAGACATTTGTGTCCTTTTAACTCCACTATTGTGGTGTTGCCAAGAGCTTCACCGGTTGTTGAGCAAAGCTTCATTTATTCTCCAGATTCAATGAGTTCCGAAGCAGCACGGAACCCAAGTACACAGACCACCAGGGTTGTGATTGGTCCACTCTACTATGTCATAGGACATGTTAAGAAACTCCACATATGATCCAGATGATTGTAATATAGAAGATGGATTTAGCAGCTTCTATATTCTAACAATGAACAGTATCGCCCACAATACTGTGCATCCCTCTAATGTTATGGACGAGCAAGAGGTTAGCTTGTAGCTCGCTGCTAGTCTACCGACTTGCACCTAAAGCTAAAATTTGGAGCACAACTGCCAATATTTGTGTGAAATTACTCATTACGACCATAAAACAACCAGAAAATAAACACTACCAGCGAGTTTAATGCGGATCATTACAACATTGATGCAGAAGTTCGTCTTTTTCTCTGCAGCTATTTTGAGTAACTCTATACATTGTGGTGCAAACTAAAATTGCATTACTACAGGGACAAATTGGAAGACTGACGTTGATGCCAGTGTCAACGTCTACGATAACGTCAACAATAAGCTAAAACGATAAGCTAAAACTGTCTTCAAGATGTTTTTAATTTCAGCTTATTGTACTTTAAAACATGCCTTGTCACACATTAATTAGGAAATATACTTCATAAAAATTTTAATTACACATACATAAATATTGATATTTGTGAAGACAAATAACTGCTGCCAATGGATTCACTCTGTTTACACAATAAACAGTTTAAAGCATGTAAAGATATGAATGGATATTCCAGCTGTAAAAGCTGATTTATATTGTGGAAAACGCCCGTGGACACGTCTCAAACCCTACTAAGGACGATTATGGATGGCTGCATGGCTGAAGTGGGGGTTATTCAATCTCCAGAGGACAAAGATAAGTCTCGAGCGGACAGCTTCGCTGGTCATGTTGCTATGCACACACATCCTGTTGCTTGTCACTCGAGTACACAAAATAACAAATAAGACATACGTTTTCAAGGATTCAGCGGAGCTACGTTGTCAGCGGTGTCCTGTGAAACCCATTTACCGCAGCGCAGAGTTACAGTTTAGATGGTTTTGGAGTATCTGTTGTCTCTCAAACTCTGTGTAATAACATTGCTGTTGGGATTTAGTGTTCTGGGATGATGCATCTGTCTTTGAGTGTTATTATTCAGAGGGATAATGCCCACGTTCAGCAAGACGTTAAACGGAAAATCCTGACAAATAAAGTATAGTTTAAAAAAACATCTGTTGTAAACCATATTTTGATGGGTACAATGCTCCCATATAGTTGGGACAATGTGGAAAATCAGGACACAAACTGAATTTAAAAGCACTAAAAACTTTGTATTTAAGCGATAATTGTAAAAACATGAATATTGAGTCATTGAGAAACTCAGTTTACTATAAATGCTTGTTGACATGGTAAAAACATATTCCAAACGTTTTAATACAAAGATCAAATATTGTGCATGTTATTGATAATTACTGCTCAATTACAGTTATGAATTAACTCTTGAGAAAATAGTGGCGTAACTTTGCAAAATACTGAGATTAAAAAATGCAGTATTATTGTTTTCCCAATAATCTGATTTAAAATGACATCACTCAGTGGTAGAATTAGGTAATCTTTGCCTTGATCCAGTCGTCCCATCTCACTGTGAGATTGCAGATACCTGATGGTCAAAAAGTGACTTTTCCCATTTGGGAATATTTTCACTTTCAACCTGAGGCACTAGGTAAGCCCCAAGATGTCACGCAGGTGGGAAATCTACAGACATTTGTGAATTAGCTTTAGTGAAAATGGCTTCATAATCTCCAAGAATATACCTCTCCCCATTTTATTCTAATGAAAATGGTTAAAGCAATTTACTGCTTTTGCTTATATTAGAAGAGCGTTATATTACAAAACTAAAATCATTTGGAACAGTCTGAGGTTCAATGGATTGATGGAAAATCAGTTTGGTGCATTTCATCACTCCTTTGAAGGAACGGAAGGAAGTGCTGATGGTGTGTTCTTTTATGGTGGACCCACAAGGTGCTTTTCAAACGGTGAGCTTGACATTGAGCATCAGCCTTGCAGTGGGAGGAAGATCCTTTATTTCTGCGTATCAGCACTTTATAAATGTGTTTCTTTCATAAACAAATGACACAGCAACAACAAAAACAAACAATTACTACAGAAAAATGTCAATATCAAAATAAAGCCACATTTTTAATTAAACCTTCAGGTCCAAAATACACAGATGTCCAGACAATGTCTCCTACAGCTGTTGCATTATCAGTGTTTTCTTTTACACAGGTACCATTACAGGGTGGCTTTATGGCTAGTTTGATAGCAACGAGGGAGCTGGCCTTCATGGCAGCATCGCCGATCCCAGCCTCAGGGTTGTGTTCTCTGCTACTAGTGAGAGGTTTTTAAAAAAAAAAATTAAAAACTCACAATACATTAGCTCAGCAAAACTTTAGAGATTATAACTGTTACTAATCTATTATAATTGTCTCTAATGCATCACACTGTTATTCTTTATACTTTACTCTCCATAAACAATGAAGAATATCAAATATTGCATTTAAAGGATGTCAAATGACTTGCTTGACACAAAAAAAGCTTTTTTCAGGTTGATCCAACCTCGGTCTGCCCAATACAGACATTTTTGTAAAGAATAAGTTCAGAGGGGCTTAAATCTATCCCAGCAAACACTTTGCAACAATACCCAGTCTATTTTGCTCACAGGAAGAACAAATGCCACAGAAAAGCCCCATCACATACAGACGCTAAAGAGACAAGAGCAGAGGTAAAGGTAACACGAGAACAACTTGAAATAACTGCAGTAAACCGTGGAACACTGCAGAGACTTTAAGGGTACATGCACATAAGGAGAAACGATCTTTTCTCTCCTTGGCCTTCTTCCGCCCACACCTCACTATGAACACGGTTTAACACGAGGCTTCAGGACATGTAGTACATATACCAGGCCTTTAGGGGCGCTATGACACACCAAACACACCAAAGATGCAGAAGAAAACACAGAGTACATAGAAATTTAGAAGTAGATTCCTGCTCAAAGTCTTCTGTATAACTCCAAGCTATTTAGGTCTATAGCCCTACTCCTCCTACAGCACGCGTCACTAAATTTCTTTTTGCAAAGTGTGTATACACACACGCACACAAACACCCCTGTATAGTACTTTCTCTTCCATCATCCGCTGGGATGGCCAATTATGTGAACCATCTCACTGCTGAAGCTCCTTTCATCCTCCCGATGTGTCGAGACTGAAAACCAGCCCGTCCTTGTCCCTACATCAGGAGCAGGGAGCTGTGGCATTTTAACAAAACACTTTTGAATCTATTGAAACTTTCTTAACATTGAGGGTAACTGACAAAAAAAACAAATAAAACAGCCCTTAACAGGCTCTTCCTTCAACACAGTCTGGATTACAAATAAAATGTTGCAGAAAATGAAGGATTTGTCATAAAATGTACAAAATGTAGGGTATTAAAACCCAAGCAGTCAATAAATCTGCAGACTCAGGCCATGTGAACATGTACCTGGGTTTTTCCAAAAAACTGATATTTCCCGCTCAACGTGTAAAAAAATCCCTTCATTTACACATGGTTCTTTACAAAAACAAAAGTATTTTACACAGACCCGCATATACACCTGGTTCAGAGCTACTATGAGCATGTCAAACCTGTAGGGGGCAGTGTAACAAGACACATAAATGGCATGAATGACTTCCTGTTCCTGCTTCAATAAAGATGTGATGGTTGTTCTTTGGACCGGTGTAACGGAGTGTTTGATTGTTAATGTAAACACGTTGGTGCAAACATAAAAACTGAGCACTGCTTTACCTGGACCCATTATCAGAGCAAAACTGTAAACACGGGTCGCACACTGAGGACGCAGACAATGTTGACGGCGTATATTGTGACGTCACTATCCGCCCATCCATGCAATGAGAGACCGGCTTTTTGTCCAGATTTCCACTGTGGCTCAAGTTTTCAGGAATCATCGTTTAAGGCGGGTTGTAGCTGCGTTTATGTGTAAAAGAAAGGCCAAAATGCAGTGGAATGACACTGCTACTGTCACTGTCACTGTCACTGTACTTTCAAATGCATTCGGTTTTCGGCCATAATGCAAAACTCCACACACCTGCTTTTGAAAGAAACAGATTTATAAACCAATGACGGTAAAAAGAAACAGAAAGAAAACCGCTGAGACAAAACTACCAACATGCAGACAGCTCCCATTAAATGTAAACCCATGTTTATTTAGAGACACAAATATGTCACTGTGATTAACTGATGTTCATTTTTCATACAGTGAGACAGCTTTCATGTTTCTTTCAGGAGGACTGGGCTGGTTTAAGAGGCAGACGCCCAAATGTAAACAGAGATTTAGTGTTATGGCAACTGTTAAGACAGTGCTTTAGCGAAGGCTAACACCAACAGCTGTTATAGAAATATGTCACTTTATGGGGAGTCTTTCCTGAAAATAGCATATACCAAATTAGTACTGCGTGACCTTAGATAAGCTATGTTTAGGAGAAAAAGATTCTATCGAGGGTTTGGAAACTACATTTCTTTTAAAATGTATATAGCCAAACATGTCAGTGCTGTCGCCGTGTATATTTGGGTGCACAGGTTTCCCCCAGCGCCGTAAACACAGATGGAGCTTTGGTAAATCCGTTTGAGAAAGTCCAGAGTAGTAATGGGGGGGGTTGTTGTCTTTGGGGTCGGAGACACCTCGCAGTAGCGTCGCTTACGTCACCCAGTAGCGTGCGGTGGTGTTTCAGTCGGGGCCAGCAGAGATAACCGCCTCCCCACCAAAATAAAACTACCACTCACTCATCACTTGTAAAAGGTAACCGAAGCAGGTCTGCAATGCACCATTCGATCTTGCTGTTAAATTAGTCTCCATCACGTTTCCAGAATAGCAGATAACAGTAGGTCATCACGCATCTGTCCATGGGTCAATCAGTCAAGCTCATTTGAATGGAGAAACTCAGACCAGCACTAGAAACTCTGCTTGCCCAAGTGCGTTCTGTCCTTAACACATTAAAATTTGATTAGCTGATGATATGGTCACTCAACATTTGAACCCAATTGCAGCGTCCAGCTTCAGACATAGGAGATTTGAGCTCCTCAAAATATTTTTTTACGTTTACGTTTTCTGGATAAAGTTGCATACTGAACAAGCAGCCAGGGCTAGCAGTGCTAGCCTTGCTGCCCTCTGACTGCACACAACTGCCGTCACTGTGACACAAATACTTCACTCAGTGACATCACAGGGATTAATCAGGCAACGACAGAGCGAATTCTCTGCTGGGAAGGCGGACTTCAAGAGAATGAATAAGCTATTTTGAAATAATTTAAACAAAAGTTAAACTCATAAATCAGTTTTTAAAAGTTGAAGTACTGGACATAGGAGTAATTATTGGTCATGTCGTGTGTCATGCCTTTGCGGTTCGCAGACTTCTGACAGCGTCCCCGCCTAAGCCCAGCTGACTCTATAAATACATAAGTGTGGTCGTCATTAAGGTGGCGGCTTTTCCTCCCTTCCTCCTCTGCAGTGCCAACACACACTAAGTGTTTCTCACAAAATGCCTGCTTCTCCGGTTACGGCCCAGAGACCGTCGCCATTGCTCACCAGTGACTTCAGAGGTTGTTGAAAGGGAAGTGAAATGTTCCGGCGTTTGCAAGTAATAAACATGCGAGCTCGGCTGGTTACGTTTATGAAAATTTACTTTCCCATGTTTCCAGGAACGTTTAGTCTGGTTCCAGGTAATGCATTAGAGCTGAACGATGCCTTGATTTAAGCTATCATTAACACAGAAAAAATAAAATAAAATCAGGTGGTTAAAGGAGTTTGTTGTAGAGAAAATAGATCCCTCAGTAATTTTTTAATAATAGACGGTAGCACAACAGTGATAATAAATCTACAAGATATGTGGCTGGTTTTGACAGCAATAAAAAAAAAAAAGTATAAACAAAGTAGAGAGTGTGTGGAAACTGGTTGAAATTGATGGCGTACGTCTGACCTGGATTAACATCAGCACACCTGGATCTGACTGCGTCGTGAGGATTTTTTATTCGTTATTGATTTTGTTATTGGCACAACATCATTACATTATTATGATGCTGTCCTATAACATATCTAAACTGCACTTTTCTCTTTGACTTTTCCTTTGAAAAAGTCACATGCTGAACATCATGGCTGCTATTTATTCATACACGAGAAAAGTAAATCGTCAGAATAATATCACAACTTCCATATCGCTTGGAAACAACTGTTATGCAAATGCCATTTGTCTGGATGACAGCAGAAAGATTACACCGTGATTTATTAATTGAATCATTTTTTATGTCTCCGCCACCACAAATAGTGCCAACGACATGGATGTTGCTAGAAAACACGAACACCAGTTCAGTATCAGTTCACATATTTCTAGATCAGAGTTGGATCTGCTTCCTGTTTGGTTCTGTTTGTTGTACAAAAAAAACCAAAAAAACTTAGACAGGTGTTTGTCTAGTTTGCGAGAAGTAGCTGATGAAGATAATGTTGTGCTCACATTTCGCGCAACGTTGTTCAAGTAACAATGCATTGTTTTGTTGCTTTTTTGTTTCAGAAAAGTTTTTGCATTTACATGCCAACATTTTGAAAAACGATATCTGTTTACACGGAAATATCAGAAAAGTTGAAAACTATGTAGTTGCCATGTTGGGCCACTAGTGGGTGCTGTTTGTTTTTGTAATGAAACCACACACAGGTGAGCAAAGAACAATATGCTATAAACATTAACAATGGTGATTGAAGGGACATGGACAGATGACCAAGCTGTATTGCATATTAAAGAAGTTCCACCTTGAGAACCTTTTTAAAAAGTTGCATTTTCAGTGGGTCCCAGTAGCATTGTCATGTTAATGAACAGTCAAAACCCAACAAAGGTTTTTCATTTTGACTTGAAAACATGTCTTAGAGATGGTTTTACTTAATGAAATTCATTGCGTAATTATGCAATGAACTGCAGCATAATTAAGTGAAAACAACCTGTAGATGTAGATAGCTACACAAAAAACAAAAAAGGAAACTTTTAAACTGTGTAGGAGCAACAATCATGTCATTGTTGTTGACTAACTGGCTTACCAGAAGAATGTTGAAGACAGAATGTGACTATCTCATATGGAGTTAAGAGAATGTGTCTTTATCCAATGAACATTCAGAGAATATCTATCAACCAATCACATTTTTGCTGTTTAATTAATTCTGTTCCAGACACCTTTATTTTGGTTAAATGTGCTCAGTCAAAATGACAGATATCCTCTCAGTTTTTCAGTCAAGATTTAGTCAATGACAAATTATATGGTTAAGGTAACTGCTAATTAGAACTTAGTTACTGTCGAGTTTTGAGATAAACAGGTTTAACCTAATTCTAGGGGTGGGACTTAATGCTTAATTACGATTAATTAATTACAAGAAATCAACGAATTACATTTTTAAAATATCATTAATTACTGTTTACTTCATAAACAGCGCAGAACTGTTTGTCATGCACGTTCTTTCCGGTAAGCCGATTACACTGATGCGCACATGACGTCAGAGCTCGGCTAAAGGCTACCAAAATGAAGGACTCTGATGTTTGTTCTTACCATTTAAAAGGCCCCTGCATACTCCAATTTAGAAGCCATAAGAACAAGAAGAAAATTCAGCAGTGACGTCAGCCAGGACTGTTCATGCTCCGTCACCATGTTGGTCCCGTTTTTAATGGTAAGAGCTGACGGCTTTGACTGATGCATTCAGGTGCTCATTAAAATGTCGGACCGCCGCCTTCCGAGCTGCGGGTCTCATACAGTAGCTACATTACATGCTAAACAAGATTAAAATATGCCTGACAGTCATTAGCGAGCTGGAACACACATGAGCAGCACACGTCAGTGCTGAAGTTTCGGCAGTGTGGCTCCCACATGGTTCAGCCAGGACTGTCAGCACAGCCGATCCAAGTTTCTTTGCCAGAAGGAGCTGGATGAAGGAAATTACCATTTTGTTCAGCAGGACCAGCAGTGCCGAATCTTCTTGTTCTCAGGGAGTAGGAATCATAAACACTGTTATGAAAAGTACATCATGTAATTAAAATGGCACTTTTTCTTAGATTTGTTTAATTTTGGACAAGGATATTTTCTAATTTCATTTTTCACAGTTGTGACATTAAAATTGTTTGAGTTTACTGTATTTTTATCTGTGTTTATTTGATTCATTAATCCACTAAAATCTACTAAGATACAAGAATGTTGCTTTTTAGGGCAAATATTATTATACACTTAAAATGGGATTCATTTTGATGGATTAATTACAAAACCCCAAATTAATGTGAATAGTTTTTTTAATCAATTTTTTTAATCAAGCCCTACATAACATTTAACAGGTTTAAATTATTTAATTGTTTTTATATAATAAGCTTCTCAACCTATTATTGACAAAAAGGTTTTGAAAAGCTGATATATTTCTGAATCTATGCATTTTCTTGAGCAACAGAATGAAATAAACAAATAAAATCGATGGAACACAAGAATTATAGCAGAGAAAATATCTATAAAGATGTGATGTCTGTAATGGTAAACCTTTCTAACAATGGAGCAGATTTAAAGGAGCAACACTTCATTTGTCTATGACCTTACTGCGAAAAAAGGTTGGCAGAGCTTACAAAAGTATTTGTGCTTTCTCTTCAGTGAGCAACGTGGATAGCGTTACCTTTAATATCCGCAAGTATGGAAAGGTATGACTCGCCGTCTATAGGGTACGTCAATACTAACGCTTTCAGCTGTAGCAGTCGTCACCTTAATAAACCGATGAGGAAAATGTCTGGTTCAGTTAAATGCTCTGCTATGTTCACAAGTTTCTGACTGTGTCATTCAGAGCAGGAGTGTAACTGGTTTATTATTGCAAACTTTTTTTTTTTTTTTTTTGGCTGAAGGCAGGTGCGGGAGAGGACGCACTGAAACAGTTAATTCTGAATACCATGAAGCCATAAAGTCTGGATACCTGTGGGAGGTGGGAAATGAACACACTTGATAATGAAGTTGCATGGGAATACAGCTTCTAAATAATATTGTTTAATTTAATGATTTTTTTTTTTTTTTAAGAAAAAGATTTGGATTTTTTTTTAATAGAACATGACATTTTATATAAATATTATTATCAAATATATGAATATGAAATGTATATAACATATTTCAAGAGGCCATATAAGGCTTTATTATTATCAAAATGATCACATTCACATCTGAGCCTGAAAACTTTAATAAATGTGAATGATAATCTACCAAGTGCAGGGAGACAGGAGTTAAAACTGACATTAAAAGTCAAGTGGAATCTTAAAGCTCATCTCGGGACTTGTTATACATTTCAGAAAAGTTTCACATTTACAGGAAAATGGCAAAAACACTGAAACCACACAGACATGCATGCAGAGAACGAGTGCATGGATATTCTAGTGGATAGATGACCAAGTTTGATTGTTTATTACCATGACTATCAAAATAAAAGTACTAAGTCCCAGGAGAATAAGTACTGGGCGTCATGACATGACGGAGGTCAACATTGTTATCCATCTATTGGCAATGTGCACAAGTCTTTACTGCGGCCGTGGTGCGCATGCACAAAAAAAATTTTTTAGTGGCTTCAAGCTCTGTTGCTGTGACGTTACGTATTGAAACGTTGTGTAAATCACACTAAGAAATTCAATAAACATCACCTGCTGCATTTTAAATATCAGACAAGACTCCAAATGAAAGAACAAATCTCTGGATTCACATTTTTTTTCCCCTCAGTGAAATAATTGGTTGGTGTTTCTCTGTAAAAGTGCCCTTAAATGATTGTTGTATTCCACGCAATATAAATAAAGTTGAAGTGAATTTTCAGACATGGTGACAGTGATGAAATAATATGGAATAAAAGTTGTTTTCATAACAAATACAGAATTTTAACTTTCAACAGACAGTTGAATTTAACACGGCGACATGCAACATGCATATGTTTGTGTCTTACCCCGACCTGGCCAATCAGTTCGGGTATCGGCTGTCGTTGTAAAAGATGCTGATTGGATGATCTGATTAATGATCCGATCACCCGACTCAATTTGTGTGATTGTGATGGACTGGGAATCTGTGCAGGACACACACCCTGCTCCATACCCTGATGGCTTACAGCTGAATTAAAGTCGACCGAGGGGAACGATGGCCAGGTCAAATCTTTGAACTGAATAGATGATAAGATGCGCTTCACAAAAAGGGGATAATCTTCATGAAAGAGAATTAAAAAAAACCCAGCAGGTACCTGAACACCACCTGGGGTAGATTCTGCACACATGCCTGGCTCTGGGCAACTGCGGAGATGAATGATTATTCTCTTTGGACTTGTTGTTGTGAGCAATCCTTCACAGTCTTCAAAGGAATGAGATGTTTCGCTGTCATGAAAGAGAAAATATTAATCAGAGCAGTTTTGAACTCTAGTGGCTTGTGTTTCGAGTGAAAGCGCCGCACCTTTCTTCAAGGGATAAAGACGACATAAGCCCATGAGCGATGCACCGTGGCTCACCCTATACATATCAGCTTACTGTCGGCTCCAACTTGTCACTGCAAATATTCACAACATTCACAGTGTGGTCGGTTGAAACGTTATAAAAAGACCCCCAAAAAAACCTACGGAGAGATAATAGAACACAGCACGCAGCATAAAGAAAGAGTAGAAAGAAATGCAAAAAAAAGAAAAGAAATAGAAAGGAAGAACTTCAAAGAAGCAGCAGACATGATGGAGCAGGCCCGCGTGTCATTCATATGTCAGAGGAGAGGGCAAAACCCTGTTGGAGATTAATTACTCAGTGCCATTCACAGAGGGAATTTGGGGATTTTTTTTCTTCCTGTCTCTCGTCCCATTTAGTGGACACATACCTCTCTGCCCCAGGAGCATTCGACCGTCTGGGCGTAGCCCCCCCACTCAGCAAAAAATGAATAAAATAAAACAAAACTGCCCAATAAAAAAAAACTGCCCACTCTTTTCACAATGATTGTGGGGTGAATGCTCACACTGTGTCTGCTTAAAGAGTTAATGTTATGAGGGGAAAAGTAACTGACTGGAGCACCTGCTGGTTTGCTCCTGTTTGCTTTAATCTTAAATATGAGTGAATGACACTCGTTGACTGGGAAAACCAAATGCTCAAAAAAAAACAACAGTATCTACACTTTGTAGTCGGTGCCAAAACAAATGTGCTCCACTTTGTTAATGTCAAAAAACTTTTTTCATGCTCATATTTGCCCGTTTAGGAGATCAAAATGTTTTAAAAACTCAAATAATGACATTTTACTGATAAAAAGTTATTATACCAAGGCCTGTAAATCAATTTAAAGTAAACAGCATTAAAATGTATGTGCAAATTATACATTTGACACATTTAATTAAATTACAGATGTGATTGTTATTTCAATTGCATGACAAATACATCCAAATAAAACATGTAAAGTCACGATTTTGGCATATTGACAGTTCCTGGTTGGTTTGCAGGAAGGTGCATCCTGCTCTTTCATGAAAAGTTTTTTTTGTTTGTTTGCTCATACTTATGGATACATTGAGCCGTGTCCACTGGTAATCAGACAATAATAAAGTCATGGTGTGAAATATAATTTTTCTTGTGAGTCGTGCCTTGTGGGGCTGCGTGGTATTAACTCCACTTGTGATGATGTTAAGTGTTGCAATAATGTTGATATCTTATGGCTTTATATTTCCAAATTATAGTGATCTCTCTCATTTTTTTTTTATTTTAATTAAATTCAACTAAACTGTGTTGGTTTTTCTCTCTTTTAATACCATGTCCATCTGTAGTTCCCACAATCACCGTTTTAATTCATTATTTGTGAGGTTTTTTAATTTCTTGCTTTTGACTTTCAGTGTGATGTAACGCTGAATATCACAATCCTTTGTCCACACAATGATGGAATCAAATAATTATAAGTTAAGTATAATGTAATGATGATACATTTTCACATGTGCGGGTCTTACAGCACTTTGGAGGTACTCTATTTATTTTTAAAGAGTTTTCATGTTCACCCTTAGCCTTTGATTTTAACTCCTGTAGTGAAAACCACAATTACCAAACACACGCCTGCAAGGCCAAGTGAGTCTCTGTTTACACGACAGCATTTGAGTGAAAACAGGAAACTTCCATAGCGTATCGGTTGTTTGTTAACGCGACAATGCTGGTCGGAGCCATGGAAAATTCAACTTTTTTGAAAAAGTTCTAACTCTGTCTCCATGGATAAAGGGGAAATCACATCTTTTTGAAAATGCTGATGCTGCACATGTGCATTACGTGTTCATATGGATGCCAGTGTACTCACCATTGGTAATGGTCATATCTTTCTGTTCTACGCATATGTATGGTTTCATTACAAAAAACACAAAAGCATTAACTAGTGGCCGAACATGCCAACTACACCGTTTTCAGCATTTCTGCCATTTAGATGTAAACATCTAAATGACATTTTGAAAATCGTTTTCAAAATGTTGCCATATAAATATGAAACTGCAGTTAAAAAAGAAATGCAAAAACGATGCATTTTCAGAGGACGTATGGAAGAAGTATGGATTTTATTCTAGCAGACCTTTGAGAAGCAGCCCCCAACCTTGTTGCCTATTTCCAATCTTTTAACACCGAGTTTATTGGTGCACTGATATTAGAATCATGTCTTGTTCTCAAATCCTTCCTCCCACCGTATTCATGACCCAAATTCATACTGGCCGTCTTGTTTGTGCATGCTAACGGATTTAAAACGTATAAAAAGGAGAACAAAGTGTGAGGTTTGGCGGTGGCTGATGCCCTGGAGGCCTCTGAAGACAACGAGAGATCAAGAGCTGACAGGAATGGAGACAGGTGAGATTAGAATGAGAGCAGACATACGCACTCACACACAGCTCGATGGACGATGTGACCTCTTCATCCAAAAGGTCACGTGACAATGAAGCTAAACCATATCATATCTCCCTCCTCCTCTCTTTTTCACTCGTCGTTTGAAGTTGACACCTCCTCTCTTTACTGTGGAGTCATTTACAGGTGGTATTAAAACTGTCAGCTCATAACTCTGCACAATGGAAGGCAGCTCAAGGCCAAACGCTTGTGTGTGTTTGTAGCTCATAACGTAGGTAGCAGTGAGGATATGAGTCAGATCCAGTTCAGTACAATGGTGCTTTGTGAGCATGTCAGACAGGAATGTGTATGATGGGAAGGATGAGCGATGCCAGAACGCAGCTCTGTCAGTGAACTTTTCTCCTGTAACGTCTTAAAATCAATTTTTTCTCCTTTTAAAAGTTGCCCTTCTTTCAATTTTACTTTTCTCCTTGTCTCTCCTCTCCGTTGCCCCCACTTCGTCGTCCACCCAGAGGAATGAATGCGACCCGGGAAGAGCTGAAGTGATACTTTAGAGTATGAGGTTAGAGCTTTGAAATGAATCCTCACAAGGACATGCAGAGGGGGAGGAGGAGGCTTTTTGTGTTGGAGGCACCTTGAAAGCAATTTTCATCTGAAGTCCGACGTTGGTGTGGGAGTCAATGGGGGTAAAAAAATCTGTGAGCCTCTAAAGTCCGACCCTCATTCCACCCGACAGAACTTCACTCTTGCATCTCACTGGAAATTTTT
>OMNM01037837.1:0-10456 GCA_900302745.1 Parablennius parvicornis | reverse complement strand
AATTCAAAACCCAAAAACCTTGGTCCATAAGGGTGTATTGAACCGTGAGAAGAGAGGAGACTAAAAAGGTTCACATCAAACCAGAGAGCCAGAACTCTAATTCAGCCCTGCAGGTTCATCCAGAAAAGTGAAACAAATCACAAAAACCTCAGTAACTTTGGATTTTAATTTTTTTAAAGAAAAGTGCCATTTATAACCTATTTACTAGACAATGTAATGTTTTGTTATGAACAGTTGACAAAAAAATCCATAACTCTGAGTTAGCTACCTTATTGATGAAGTCTTATGAGCTTCAAATACTGTAAATGTTTTATGAATGTCTTAATTTTTTCCAATGAGAAAAATCTGCAGTTGCCTTAAAAGGTGTTTATAACCTAAAAAAAGTATTTTTCAACCATTTCAGTGGATTGAAGATCAAATTGAGCTGTACTCTGTACGCTGTACTTTGAACCTGAACTAAAAAGAGTTTGGTACTCCTGTAAAAAGCACATGGTTGTTTAGTTTGATAATTCTGGCAGGATATGCAGGCTAATGCTGAACGCTACAACAGTCCATAGACCAGCAACTATTAACGCACTTGGACTGTGTTATGAATGCGGTAGGAGACTTTATTCATGCCAACCTGAAGTGTTGCTGAAGAGCTACCCAGATTCTTCAAAAATGTGAAGTTTCTAACAAGGGAAAAGAACATTCTGGATTAAGTCTACATTAACATTCTGGATGCCTGCAAAGCCAGAACCCTGCCACATCTGGGTCTCTCTGACCACCTGACCCTGTGTCTGACACAGCATACAAACAGATAGAAAAGATATAATGCAACCATAAAGACAGTCAGTCTGTACTGAGGAAGCCACCTCAGCCCTGCAGAACTGCTTTGACATCACAGACTGGAGTGTTTTTATGGAGGAGGCAGACCTGCATGGACACACATCAACTGTGCTAGACTACATCAACTTCTGTGCTGAGTATGAGACAGAGACCAAGACTGATAAAGAGCTGCCCAACGAGAAGACATGGTTCAACGGTGAACTGAGGACCCTCTTCAGAGCAAGTGACTCGCCGGGGACCAGCCGGCCAACAAGAGTGTGAGGAGCAAACTGAGGAGGGCCATCAGTAGGGCCAAGTGAAAATACCAACAGAGTATCCAGGAGCACTTCAACAGCAAGTACTCCAGAGGAATGAGGCATGGGATAAACACTCTCACATGATACCAGGACAACACACATCTTCACTCTCCAGCAACAACATCCCTCCAGACACACTGAACCGGTTCTTTTGTCGCTTTGACCAATGGAGCAGCGACTCAGGAGCCATCCCTCAGCCTATAGCACTAGAGGTTGATGCTCCAATCCAACTGCACCAGCATCAGGTGAGGGCCACCCTGTGTATGGTCAATGTGAGGAACGTTAGTGGTCCAGACAGCGTCTCAGGTCAGATCCCTAAAGCCTGCGCAGACCAGTGAGTATTCCAGAAATCATGATTTTTGTTTTACATAGATTTAATAATGACTTTTTATTTGTCAAACCATAATCACATTTTTTGATTATGAAGTGATTAATCCCAAATACTGCTGTAAATCTTCATCAGTTCCTAAAATATTTGTGTAAACAGGAAATGATACCAATTTTACAAGTTCAGACACTTTTCCTATGTCAATGATGTACATTATGAACAGTTTAGGTCCCAACACTGACCCCAACTGAATAGGGGTCGTATCCAAATACTGTGAATAACTCATCTTGATAAATTGTTTCCTGTTCTCCAAATAGCTACTCATTCGAGTTGGGCGGTATCAAAATTCCTATATCATTAAACCTTCCACACATTTTCCCAGGGAATACGGTATTACTGTTACCGATTAAAAATCTGTTCTAATTATTTGAAGCATTCGTCATACAAATATATAATCTAACTTTAAGTTATGAATAGTGTCTCCTCACTCCTCTTTTATGCTTATTCGTAAGTTTGCAAATTGACCTGGATAGGAAGCCTCCATAGAGCCAAATATTACAACAGCAGTTTCTCTCTAAGATGAGAAGAATTCATTAATTCACTGGTAAATCAGCAGTGGCAGTGCGCACATTGGTGTGTTTGATATAGTTGAATGGAGGAGAAACACTGCTTCACTCATGAGACTCTGGATTTCTGGCTGTTTACCTTTAGGTCTATAAGTTGATGCCATATCATGTTATGAGTTCTGATTGTCTCGAATCTGATTTTTGTGCAATCAACTGTCCCACTGCCAGCTGGGTGAAAATAATCCGAGGGTGCTCCATTCTCTGCCAGTTTGGTCCTGAACTGCAATCGTAAAAGTTTATTCTCTCAGTCCTGATTCGAATCTTCGAGAGCAAGTGGCATAATTCTGCTGCACTGTATGGCTTTCAGGAAAATAAATTGTCAGGAGGCATTTAGATTTAAGTTTCTGTTTAGCTGTTATGGAGATCAGAGGTACTGTATCCTCTCAGTTTACTGCAATTAATGCTATATGGTAGCACATCAATGGAGGCTGGGGCCATGCAAGGCACAGTCACGGGAGCAATTTGGAGTTCAGTGTCTGAAGGATACTTCAGCATGTGGACAGGTGGAGATGGGAATCAAACCTGCAACCTTCCAACTGGGAGACGACCGCTCTCCCAACTGAGCCATATCGGTTAAAAATTTAAATTTGAAAGTTAAGTATTGTATCAGTGTGCGCATACTGTGAAAAACTTAAGGATGCGTGAGCTTATAGAAGCTTTAGCAAACTCCATAGGACAAGCAATTTAACCTTTTTCAGGACATATTTATGGAAATGAACATGAAAACTGGAGAAAGAAAGTTATCTAACTTAATTAGAGGTATTTTAGCATCCTCGGGGGATGTTCCAAAAACGGGTTTTGTGAAAACTCGAGGCATGTTAACCCTGAAAAAAGGAAAACTTTGAGGTATCGGTTCCAGAAAGAGAGCTGAATTAAGCTTGGGGTCAGTCACCACAGTAAGAGACTGTGAACAAAACCTGCTCCCTGGCAGGTTTTGTAGAGGAAATTCTGTGTTTCTACTTGTCTCCTTATACCTAAAACTCCCAGAAATAATTTGAGATGACAAAAAAATGTACGTCATAAGAGAGTCTTCAGTGGGAAAAATTCCTTCACGAAATGCCCCATGAGAGCATATTTTATGCACAGCATTACGTTTTTTGTGAAATAGTAGTTTTTTTTAATAATATTGGTAAGAAAAGTCACCTTTGGACTGAAACAACAGTTTTTATTTTATTTTGTGTTATTTTATTCATTTATATATTCATGTTTTTAATGGGGGTGCGTGCATGCGTGCGTACTAATTTTAGTATTTCATTTCATTGCGTGTTGATTTGCACGTGGTCACATTTTAAATGACTCCACCACTAAAAATGTGTAAGCATTGTATTAATCTACTCAGTAGGATAGTAACAAAGGACCAGTTCAAACAACAGCTTGTTAGGGGTTTAAGATTCAGATATTTCAGCAAGTTACAGGCCAATATACAACCTTCCCTTCAGTTCCCCAAAAAAAAGTCAGTTATGTGACCATGTGGCAGAGGGATGGAGGCAGGCTGATGCATGTTAGGGAAGGATCACCTCTCTCATAGAGAGGAGCCACAGAGTCACCAGGGTGACAGCGCACACAGCAGGAGGACGGGCTTGACAGAGGAGTAATGTGTGTGCAGTGGTTTGTGTGCGGCTACTGAATAAAACATGGTGAAGTGGCAATCTGACTCTGCGTCTCTGTGTCTGGACCCTGGGGTCCCCTGCTACAATGTAGAAAGGACACATTTGAGTCTTTTCAGTCAGGTTTTAGATTCATCATAGCACAGAGACAGCTCTGATCAAAGTTACTAATGATCTCCTCATGGCCTCAGACAGAGGACTGGTCCTGGTGACTGTTCTGGTCCTGTTGGATTTCAGTCCATTCAGTCCATATCAGTGATACTATTGATCAGAACATCTTATTACAGAGACTAGAACTCATCATCTCGGATTAATGTACAGCACTAAACTGGTTTATCTCATATTTATCAGACAGCTTTCACTGATCAGGTTCATGATGGCTCTTGAGCTCAGACTTAAGTTAAACATGGAGTTCCACAGGGTTCTGTCATAGGACCTATGCTTTTCACATTATACATGCTTCCTGTCGGGAATATTATCGGGAAACACTTCATTAACTTCAATTGCTATGCTATGATATGCTATACTATGCTATGCTGATGCATACAGACTTGAAACTGTTTTCCGAACATTTCAGAAACTTACAAAAATATCTTACCTGAATTTCCATTTCCATAGTTTAAAATGGTTTTGATTCCAACATTTTATACACAAAATCCATGACAAAAAGAACAAAATATCTGACTTAAGTATAACATGCAATGTCGTTTCAATGAGACCTTCCAAACATTTTTTTTTTCAATTATTCACTGCTGTTTATGGTGACGTCGCGTTTTGATCCCTGGATGTTGGCCATTGTTTTGAAGCAGAATTTACCAAGCATTGGATTGTTCATCCATAGGGATAGGGAATGTGAGCTGGGTTTAGACCGTTGTGAGACAGGTTAGTTTTACACAACTGATGATGTGTTGTTCCAATAGTTATCTATTTGTCTATGAAACCAGATGTTAGTGATCAACTTGTTTTCTTAAAGACATTAAAGCTCATCTGGTTACAGCTCCGCCAAGCTGTAATTTTCTGCTTTTGAACTCAGATAAATTCAAAGTTATTATATTTGGCCCAAAACATATGGGGGACAAATTATCTAAACATTAAGCAACACTAGATGGTATTACTTTGACCTCCAGTAGCACCGTGAGGAACCGAGGAGCTACTTTTGAACAGGACTTTCAAACTCCCAAATTAAACAAATCTGCAGGACTGACTTTTTTCACCTGCATCATATTACTAAAGTCAGCAACATGTGACTTTGAGTGATGCTGACAAAATTGTCTATGCCACTGTTAGTTTTAAAGTAGTACCCTCCGCTCTTCAGCCAAAAACTCCCTCCAAGTCCCCAGAACCAACCTCTGCACAACGGGTGATTGGGTCTTCTTCTCTGATGCCCCAAGACTCTGGAAGGCCATCCCTGACCACCTGACCACCTGAGGGCCCCACTAACTAAAGATGTTTTCAAACAAAAACTAAAAACCCACCTTCAAAAAAATAAAAGCCTACTTAAACTTTAACTGTTTTTCTTCTTTGACTTACCTTTTATTTTTTCTCTGCAGCACTTTGACATTGTTTAAATGTAAAGAGTGTTATAAATAAAATTTATTATTACTATCGTTATTATCATTATTATTATTATTATTATTATTAGCTATATACTAATCCAGTAGCGGCCACTCCAGAGTGTTCTTGGTCAGAAGTTGCGCTCCGGGGGAAAGGGAGGCACGCGGTAGTATGATCCAAGGTTGGCTTTCTATTTGGATGGAGAGCGTCCTCGCGGGGGTCAGAAGTTTGTACGGAATATATTTTGGGTTATAACAGCCCATTTCTATTGTTCCATTGTAATAACACCCCCAAAAATTATGATTTTATTTTCTTCCGCCCACTTATCTGGGAATATTTCCCGGGGGCTCAGCTAGTTATTATCATTATTATAATTGTAATTTTTATTATTAGAGTAGACTATTGTAACTCCCTATTATCTGGGTGTCCCAATGACTGCTTAAAAAGTCTTCAATTGATTCAAGATGCTGCAGTTCCTAGTGTGCTCTGTTCAGTGTGAGACGGGTCCAAATGGCTCTTTGAGTATTGAAGGTTGCCGACCTCTGGTTTAGACCATCGGGTCTTCAGACCAGAGAGTCTGTACTTTAAAGGTTAGGCCTAAAAGGGTCATACTATCCAGCTTTTAAACACTTTCACTTGGGTCTTGTTGGTCCAAAAACTTATTCAAAGTTTATTGCTTTTCCTTGATTCTCCTCCATTAGAATATTGGATCATAGGAGCTGCATTCACAATCTGTTGTGTCTATGTGAGCTGGACTGGCTCCGCCCACACGTGCCCATCTTTGAAGGAGAAGGAAGTACTTCCTCTCATGGTGCAATGTGCCAGAGCAGAGCTGTCTAATTGAGGGAGGAGTCAATGGGGAGGAGCCTATCTTGATTGGGAGTGGCTAAACCCCAGATGACACTATATAGTGTTTGATTTCTGATTGGCTCGTTGGAGCAACACACTTTTTAAAAACTGAAACAAACCCGGGAGAGAGAGGACAGACTTTCTTCACTTCTGAGGCGTCGTTCCAGGTATGAGGACGATTATTACTGTTGGAAAACCTTGAGAAGGGGAATTCTGCAGAATATTAGCCCTTAAGATCTTTCTTTTTTTTTTTCTTTTTTTTTATAAAGCTTACGGTTAGGACTGCTTCAGGCCACCCTGGACCATTTTAAAGTTAAGCTGCCACAGCTTTATACTGCTGTAGGACCTAAACTGAGCTTTTTTTTATTCTTACTCACCTTGTGTCAATATTACAAGTCACTGTCTGCCTTCTCTTTTTCTCTCTTTCTATCCCCTAACCACAACTGGAAAAGCAGAAAGTGAAACCTCTTCGCCTGGTTCTGCATGTTTCTTCCTATTAAAAAGGGGAGTTTTTATTTCCATCGTCGCTGATGCTTGCTCATGTGGAATTGTTGGTTGTTGTTTCACAGTAATTTGGGGGCAAATCAGAGACCATAAAGGGGGTGTTCAGCTATTTCTAACAAGGCACAACAATCGTTTTTCAATGTGTATTTCCTCTTTAACACCCAACTTCTTCTTTTGCTTTTGTCAACTATCAATGCGATCAGAAGTCAGACGGTTCAGATCTGCAACAAAAAATCCAGTTGCAGAGAAGCTTCAAACAATCTTTCACTGAGTTTTATATTATAAAGTTTCAGTGCTTGGTCTACAGTTGATCTACATCAGTTTCTGCATTGCAGATGCTCATTGAAAAGTCCTAGCCCTTATTATCGTGGTGCTGATTGAGCGGCTCGTATCTTTTTCTGTCTCTCTCTGTCTACACCCCTCCTCCCCCATCTCTTCCAGGAACTGGTCTGGATCAGGTTCCTTCAGATCAATGGAGATCTGGGTCTGCACCGTTTACGCTATCGTTGCCAGTATTAATGCTCTTTTAATCTGCTCGGGATTACAGCCATCGATCCACTTCATCCACACAAACACACACACACGTGCGCGCGCGACGGCCGCTGCTCACACACAGTGGCAGAAACCAAAAGCTGATAGAGAGTGTAAACATCAGAAATGAGAAAACAACGAGGTGAGTGGAGACAAGAACATAGAGGACAACAAACAAAAGTCCACCTCCTTGTTTGTGTTTGGTCTTTGTGTCCGACTGTCACAGTATTGATCGGTCATAGATACACAATAGTACATTTACATACAAAGAAGTGTCAGCTGAGGCAGCTCTGTGTGTGTGTGTGTGTGTGTGTGTGTGTCTGTGTAGAACCTATTTCCTGACTTACTTGTAAAGTGGAGGAAATATTATGAAAATTCAATGTGACAACAATAAGAGTAATTGTACACTTGTCATTTCCACAGACAAATAAAAGATATTAAAATAATAAAAATCTGAGTTTGTGCACATTGTCCTTTTTTATTCACGCGTTGCATGTGAGCGTAAATCCCGCCTGCAGCCTGACAGGTTTGTCCCCGCTGTCGTCGTTCATTACGCCTCTGGACAGAGTGATTTCAGCTGCACTGTGACACCAATACTAATGAAGCCGAGGAAGGGGGACATGGAGGGGGACATGGAAGCAGTGATGGAAAGAACAAAGAGAGTAGAAATGAGACGGAAAGAGACATAAAACCCAGAAAAACTACCTGAGTGTGATAGAAAATAGTGGAAGTGAATGGATCTGTTCAGGTGTTGGATTCAGGTGAACCACAGCAGGATAATCTGAGTCCTCTCTGAAATCACACATCCCAAACAAGACCTCCATCCCAGGTCTGACCTGAACTGCCCAGGATTCTGATTGGACCCGAGATTGGACCCAAGACTGAAATATCATCAGCAAATACAGTGAACACATTTCCACCATTCACTGTGTAATCGGTCTGAATCACTTAAATCAACACAGCCATAAAAACTGAAACATGCATTTCATTATTTCATCATTTCTCAAAAACGTGACACACTGACTGTTTGCAAAAGTCAACTAGCTGAATTAGCTCCTGAAAGTGCTTTTTTTTATTCAAACAACCAGCTAAAGAATGAAGACACATTTTTTTTTTTTTTACTGGTTCTCCCATTGACGAGCCAAACTCTTTATCTTATAATGCTAAAGTCTGCAAAGAAAAACCCTGAAATCCCTGTGAAATGATATAATATTAATATTAAGAGGCTAATATGTTTACAAGAGACTCTCTCGTCCTTTTTGGGACCCAGAAAATGGTATTAACGTCATCGTACATGAATTTTAATTTCTGCTTTTTGTCATACTGAGCATTGTCAGAGTCTCATGTCGACTCTATTGACCTGTCTGCCACTCTCTACCTCTCTCTCTTTCTCTTTCTTCTCTTCCTGTCCTATCTCTTGTCATTTCACCAACCAGTCAAGACAAGATGGCCGCCCTTCCAGAGTCTTGGGTCCGTCCCACGGTTTCTTCCTGAATTTGGAGTTTTTAACCATTTTTGCCTCATGAGGGAGTTTTTCTGCCCACTGTGGCAATTTGCCTCTGCTTTGGAGGTTCAGTTGGTTCAGTTGGTTCAGTTGGTTCAGTTGGTTCAGTTGGTTCTGTGTCTTCTCTTGTGTTAAAGCACTTTGAAATGTCTGCTGATATGATTAAGCGCTTTACAAATAAAAGTTGATTGATTGATTGATTAATTAATAAATTGAAAACACCAAACAGTGAATCACTTTCAGGATTTTAATCCTTTGACTCTTTATGTAATTGAAGTTTTTTGCTATTTTTTCAGAATCAACATGTACATTTAAATACTATCCATGACATAAATAGTAGGAGGATAGCATTTGCTGCTGAGAAGAGTTTTGGATATGTCAAATGTTTCAAACTAAATATATATAATTGCTTTTTTATTTTTACATAGTATCGAATAATTCTATTAATCTTCTCCATGTTGTAGTCTGACTTCTTAAACCAGCTCAATAAATGTTTTGTAAACTACACAAATAAACTGCTGTATTTGTTGAGGACTATTTTCAAAGTCCAAGTATTTACATTAAAAAACGCCCAGCTGAGGACTCAAAAATGGAAAATGAGTTATATTTTGAAGGTACATAAAACAGGAACTGACGTAGGCTTTTCCATTTAAAAAAAAGCTGTATTAGATATATCTACACTAATATAGAGAACAAATTGAGTGGAAATGTATAAAAACAGATTGTTAGGACCTCTGTGAGGATTCAGAGATGTGTGTGGAGCTCCGGGCAGCACTGTGTATTCTCCCAGTGCCCCGCCTCAATGAATTCAGAGTCCAGTTGTCACGTTTGATTTGACCGTCCTAATAAAGAGGTGACAGGACCATTTTCTTCCCTGAACCCAGGCCACTCAGGCGGCCCCGGCACCTCGTCCACTGGCCCAATAGCGCCGGGGCACAGTAATTGGTGTAGACAGTCTTAACAAAAAATCACTTGGCCGGTGTTCTGATATTGTTATTGGAAGCTACAGCGAAGGTTGTAGAAGGAGCCTGGTGCTTTGATGAATGAATATGAAGCTGGTCCAGCTCTGAAAATCTAATGTTTGTGCAAATTGGCAAAGACTATTTGTTCAAGAATGTCAACACAGAAAGTTATTTATACAGCTTTTGAGTTTGACTTGAATTTGTATGAAGCATTTGAGCTGTTGATGTTATGTAACATGTTTGTGCTCACTCACACACTGTCATCTGCTCTCCCCAGCTGCTCTGGTCTTTTCTTGTCTGCGTTCGCACTGCCAGTGGGCACTCTGAAATGACATAGCACGACGTGAGCAAGTCTTACCAAGATATTCGCAAAGACTTCAAAGTCACACATTATCCAAAGGCTTAATACAGCCTGGACTGTTGGCTGGTCGAGCACCATTCTGATGCTCTACCTAATTTTGGATTTGGGTATTTTCATTGTTTAACTAACAGACGATACCGTAATTTCCGGACTATAAGCCACAGTTTTTTTTTAAGTGCTCTGATCCCTGCGGCTTATAATAAGGTGTGCCTTATCTACGGCTATTACAGTAACAGGCTTCATGCCACCACATTCTACTTCCACATGCTGTATTGAGCCTCTTTGCTTCTCCATAACTTGCCCTAAAAGTGATATTTCTGCTCCTCGTGATGGCTGTGAATGGTGCGTAAAGCTACTCTGTGTCTATCTCTCTCTCTCTGTCTGTCCGCCCGTCCGTGCGCACACACACACACACACACACACACACACACACACACACACACACACACACACACACACACACAGACACACACACACACACACACAGAGCTCAGAGAGGGGCCCGG
>OMNM01037836.1:0-23389 GCA_900302745.1 Parablennius parvicornis | reverse complement strand
AGAGTCCCTAGATTTTTTTTTTTTTTTTGCTGATAATGGAAATACCTCGATATATACAGCAGCCACTCTTATTTACATTGCTGGACCTCATTATATCAATCCTGTATGTAATCCCTGTAGGACCTCCTCACTCAGTGACGGGACTGAGCAAGGCGAAAGTTCAGACAAAGTAGCCTGGCCTAACAATCTGTCTGCGCCTGTAAAAAGAAAAAAAAAAAAAAGACGAAATGGCTATGTGCATTTCAGTCGTTCCTTGTTGGGACATCACTAATATGTTAATTATAAAACATGTGAACTGTAAATCGTTAAATATTTTGCAAATATCACGGATAGTCCTACTGATAAGATTAATTACAGATCTGGAAAATGCACAACGAAATGTGGATGGTAGGCTATTTTTTCAAAAACATTTTTTTAATTTATTTTGTGTGACTTGCTGAATGTTTTTTTTTTTTTTGTTTTTGTTTTTTAAATGTTGAAACACTGGATGTACTCGTCAGTAGGACCATCACGTAGCCTACAAATTGGCTTGTAAATGCACAAATAGTCCAAATTCATGACATGTTTTCTTTGTGCGAAATTCTGAATTAAAATAAGGAGATAGAGAACATTTCTTTACGGTCCACTCAAAAGAGGCTTTAAAGGGCTGAAAAACGGAAATTAAGAAATGTATTGGCCTTTGTCCCTGAGGTCTCTGTTATAACTCTATATCTCTGTATTTAAAATATCAATGACTGTATGAATTTAAATATTTTAACTTGAAAAAAAAAATGTGCAATATGAAATGTAAATCATGTTATTTATTGATCGTGTTTGTTCTTGGAAAATAAATAAAAAATGACTTTACACAGTTCTGCGTCTTTACGTGACGATGTAGCGAACTAAAATTAAATAAACGGGGCTCAACGCTAAATCTAAATTAAACCAAAGACGTATAGTAAGTTTGTGATGCGACGTATGATTAAAATAACGTAAACATTTCCGCAGACAATGAAGGCATCTCATCTTCATTTATGTGCCGTGACATCTTATCTGTAGAAAGCGTGTGTAACTTTAATTAAAAGAAAATACGCGAAAAGCTACAGGGAATATCAGGCCTGCCATCACGGGTCATTTCGGCCCTATAATTTACCATTATTTTTACATTATCTCTAAATGATACAAGCTGATACTGTCGTTAATTGCACTTGGTTAAAATATAGCCTATACACCAGAATGGTCCCTGGAGACTTAAAGATAAGTTGCTTTTTTGAACGTCCCCATTAAAGAAATAGGATTAGGGGAGCAAATATAGGCGTGATATATCACCAGGTTTCCTTGCTCTTTACTAAAGCGAGGGTTGCAACCCATACAACAAAGGCATTGAGATAGATGGAGATGTGGAAGGGAAAAGACAGAGGCCAGAAAAACACTGCCCACAATAACACGATTAGTTTTGTATCCAATGTGCACGACAGAAAAAAGAATTCATCATAATGCAGAAGACTGTCTGTCACCTTCACTGAATGGTTTTTGACAAGAAAATAAATCTTAGGGTTGTTTAATATATTTTATATTTTCTTTATTTCGGTGCTAATAGAAAAACCAAATTAAATGTCCACCAGCGAGATAGAAATGCAAAGATCGATGATCCTGCCCCTACTGTCCAATCACCCCCATTTAATTGACTGTATTTTCAGGGTAATTGAACTGCTTGTTGTAAATTGAGGATTTTATAGAAACGACATGAAAACTACATTTACTGACATTCATCGCATCTTTGACATTGATTATCTGATCAGCGCCGTGTCATGCTAACCTCCAATTCTTCATTACACACTGTTTATGAGCTGTTACAGAACAACTTGCTTGTTCCAGAGTGATTGATTGCCTTATTAACGCGTGTTCTTGTAAGTGTGACCGGACTGATTACGATGCATATGTTTAGAATAATGTTTCATTTAGCTGACTGCGAGTAATGCAGGGTGACAGCTGCTGCGGGAGGACAAAAAAAACCTAAACTACAGGGAGCAAGCGGGGCCAAAACGCATTTAAGGTGGAGCTAGAAGAGATCGTGGAGCCCTGTGGTCAGATCCAGGCAACATTGACAGCTCAGTGGGGTCTTCACTCACATCAGGGGGGACTTAAACAAAACATTATGGCATGAAGAATAGCTATTTTCTTAACATTGCTGTTTATAAAAAAACAAACAAAAAAAACAAAAAAAACAAATCACAACAACATTGCTTCGTCTACCTGAAATAGATGCATTTAAAGGTTCCATTTCAAATATTAGTTTACAAATAATCTAAAATAAGATCGTATTGCTAATTAAAAAGAAATCAGACATAATAAGCCAATAAGCCATCCTCAGGTGGCGTATTTAAATATTCGACTTTAACATTTAATCAGAAATAGCCTATAACAACAATTGCAGCATGATGAGATTTATGCCACCATTATGCTTCTAAAGCGGTCTCTGCTCTGTTTGTCTCATATCATTGCCTCTGTTCAAATGTTACTTTCATATATTACATGACATTAATTCAACTATAGCTCATTAAGGCGGAATGAAATGGTTAAATTAACTTATCAACTCATAATGATGATGAATGAGGTATTAATTCAGATACAAGCTGGGCAATTTGCAATTTTGCGCGTTTTGATGGTTCTCAAATAACATTTAATACAGCGGGTCATCCCCTCAATCAATTACACCAGTCTATGAGTCGGTCGTTTGGAAAATCCTTTTTTCATGCATATGTATTGAAACGTGTTCTCAATTATTTTGGAAAATTGCCTTTATTAGTTTAAGAGTATTTCTTTTTTTTTTTTTTTTTTGGAGGTCCACGGCTCAGGATGTAGTTAAGGTAGTACAATAGACTGCCATTTATTAGTCTGTTTTCGGGGGAAAACATTTTGTATGAGAAGTACCGTTATATCTAACATAAACGATATAAATACTCCGATTTCTACAACTTTTCTACTTAAGATTTCACTGAAAATTCATATCTGTTTCTGTAAAATGTTACAGCAGATCTGATCAGTGTCAAAATGTGTTTTTTTTTTTTTTTTGTTTTGTTTTTGCCCAAGAACAGAGCAGTGCTAAACAGAGAGTTTACGATGGATTACATTGCAATCCAGATTACATAGTATGTGGGTTTCATTAATTGGGAATCGCTGACATTTTTGAATATGGTCATATGTCAACTTTTGGGAATTGCAATAGGACCTATTTGTTTTACTGAGATGACTTTGGCAAAAGTGGGTGCTCGAGGTCTTGAGTATCACTGAGATTTACTGTGCCCCAATTAGCATTGCACTGAGGGACCTTGTCACAGGTTTTAACCCTTTAACATCGAATGTCTCACCATCCTCATTTTTCCACAAAAGAAGATATATAGCCCACAATCCAAAGAAAAAAGAGTGCAAGAATTTTAAACTACAAAAATGGGAACTACTAATTAATTCCATAATTTTTCTAGGAAGTTGAATAAATAGCCAAGATTTGCAATTTTTTTGGTTCTCTCTTGGATATAATTTTGATTCATTTTAATCCTAATCCCTGTTGTCCTGGTAATTATTATTGGATTATCTGAATTAAAAGTAAAGTGAGTATTTTTCATTAAGATCTTTAGGAAACTTTCCCCCATTTAAATTAGTGTAGTTATCTAGTCCATTTAGACATTCCAATTATTAAAAGAGCCACATCAAAAGATTTCTTATTTCACAATTCGGACCAATAAAAATCAAAATAATGCAATTTTTTTTAAAAGCCACTCAATAACTTCACTAGTAACACCACCAAAATGAATTCCATCCTATGCAGGGTGAAGCTTTTAGATTGGCTGAATATTATCTTTAATTAAAAACTCAACAAATAAAACAAAGCAAAACTGAAGCTCACAGAGAAGTTGATGCACCCTAACAGAGTAAAACAGAACTTCTTAATTTTGTGTCCTAACATTTATAAATAACAACCATCGGTATTTTAAAGCTAATGTGGAGAGTGTGCAAATAGGAATTTCTTATAATTGGTCCAGAATAAATTACCAAGACTTATTCAAAGCATACTGAATGAAAGAAAATATAAAACCTTTTACTATGGGAGCATATTAAATAACTATACTCTATGATTGTGACAGTCACTCATTATTCAAGTTGCTGATTCAGTTAACAAAACAAATGTGGACAGAGTGTCCCCACAAGGATACCAATGTCTGGAAAGCATGATAAAATGCAAGCAAATCAAACAGATAAAGACATAAGTGAGCATGTCATTAACTGAAAAGTGTTGGATAATACAAGATGATGAGAGAATCCATGTAAACTAAAATGGTTCTACCCACTCCCTTCACCATACAGCTGGAACAACTGGCTCTTCTCTCATTACCAATGAACAGATGTGGTCAGGCTAAACTTTTGCTTGGATGTTCAAAAACGATGCTGGTGTTATATTGTGAAATAGTTTCAAAGGGTTTCAATAGTCAGTACTGTATATTAAATGCTGGATATGTTTGAAAATGTAATTCCCTACAGGCTGTGTTGACATGAAGAATCTGTCAGGGGTTTATGGAGGGCCTCTACGCTGTATTAAGAACACATTGGAGGTCTTTTGTCACATTCACATGGCACATGTATGTGCCAAGCCATTTGATTTTTTTTCAGATTCTTTTTGATTTGTAGTTTTTTTTAATACTATGAATAAAAAATTGCTTCCTCCAGCTGTAGTTCAAATTAAACCAAGTCGTAGCGTATGTTTTATAGACATCCTTCCTTCCATCTTCTGAACCAACACTAGAGTAGTGGAGGGTTGAACCTTGAAGGCGGGGTACGTCATCAGTCCGTTACAAAGCAAACGCAGACGGACACAACCTCATGCGCTCACAGAAATACTCAATTCAGAGACATCGATTCATCCAACACTTAAATGTTTTTGAACAGTGGGAAGACAGATTACTCAGAGAAACAACGTACATGCACAGAGAGAATATGCATACTCAGAACAGGGATTTTCCTGCGCTAACCACTACAACACTGCCCATCCGTCCGTCCTCACTTGCTATCTTATGCTACTTTTCCTTTTTTGTCACCAGCTCCAACAATTTTCATGAAATGGCCTTGTTTTGGTATCTTGTTCAAGACCGCGTTAAAACAGAACTACAAGTTTCATATGTGGACCAGATTTTCAAATTTGCTGTTGGCCAATTCAAAATGTACCACAGACCAAAGTTGGCCTTCAGGCCATTGTTTGAACACCTCATGCTTCTTCCAATTTACGATAGCAGGAAGCAAGAGCCAATTCCAGCAGACTATGAGTGCAGACAGTGTACATCCTGGACAGGTCGTCAATCCATCAGAGCAAACAGAGAAACACAGAACCCCACCCACTCACATTCCCTCCTACAGGCAAGTTACCAATTAAATTCAAATGCAAAGTTTTGGATTGTAGAAAGAAATGGTAGTACCGCGAGGGAACTCAAGCTCACAGCAAACTCAGAAGAGAAAGTCCCTCCCAACTCTCACTGTGAGGCAAGAGTGCAAACCGCTACATCACCAAACTGCCTCAAATAAGTTGTAGGCATCGACAATTACCTTCGCCAACAAACTTTGCGGCTTTCGTCTGCTTTTTGAAATTTTTTTTGTTTTAGCCACCTACGAGCACACTGCTAATTCCACTCTGTAGTATCCAACTCCATCTTTGGCATACAAATGTGGCATTGGCAAAGGTATGCGCTGTACCGATTGCCCATTGTAGTTCCAATATACGTCACTGATTCAAATGACTTTCTCAAACCCGAGTGTGTCTCTAATGCAACACTGAGGTTTAAGTTTGTCATCAAGAGTAAAATTTATGACATAAGAATTTTATGGGGGAAAAAAAAAGTACTTGGATCACACGACACATAACTGAAGAGTTAAGTGATAAACAGAACATACAAATCATGCCTCTGTCAACAACTTTTATTTGTAAAATACAATCATACACAGACAAAGATCAGCCACAACAAAACTTAAAAAAAAAAGCACTGCAGTAAAAGACTTCCATTAATAAAAAGGGTTTACAAATACAATGAGGCATATAAAAGTAGGGAGCGTCACCATAAAATACATATAAACTCTTCAAAACCTTATCAGGCAGAGGAGAAAAGCAGCCAAATTGACTGCACCTACCAACCCCAAATCTCCAGCCATCACCCAACCCCCTACACAAGACATGACAAGGTGCATTGTCTCCACCTATATACGTACTGTAACGTGCAGGCAGTTTATTCCTCATTTAAGCACTCACAGCACTTGAAATGTTCACTAGCACTTTGAGCAGCACACAGCACTTTAAGATGACACTATTTGTACATATAAATTAAATTTGCACACAATTGTCATTTTTTGAATCTTCTGTTGTCCATAGATCCGACCATCTGTGGAGGCAACACAACAATTAGTTGATAAGTTGAGCATGGTGCCATATATGTGTATTTAAATTAGGGTGATTCTTTTACTTTTTGATGTGTGTGTTGTGAATATTTTAAGATATGAGTCAGTGTTTTGTGTGCACGTGTGAGAGGACATTTTTAACCTACCTTCTTCTCTTGTGTTCAGGCCACTGTCCAGGCAAAAGATTCCCCCTTGAATGGACACTGCTAAAGAAGGTTCCGGACTGAACTAAGAGGAGGCGCATATGGGGGGTGTTGCACAGTTTTAGAAGGGTTTGGGATTTAGATTATCATTTAGGAGTTTGGTTTTTATGTTTATTTGATAATAAGGGTTTTCGTTCAATAACTTATAGTTATGGTTTTGATTGGGAGGATTTTTACTTAGTTTTATGAAACTAAATGTTAATATTTATCACCCGTGGATTTCTTAATGGTCTCGTCCAATTGAGAGAACTGTATTTAAAGGCCTTTTAACAATGTTCATGGTTCTGCTGCTGGAGAAGACACACTCCTGAATCCTCCAACGCACGTGTTTGCATTTTGCACTTTTCGTTATGCAATTTAAAAACAAAAAGATGTGGACCGCCCAAAAAAGCTGCCTCCGTCATCTCTGTACTCACTGTTCAAACCGCTCTCCAGCCAGCCTGACAGCCATATCGGAGATCCGAGGCTTACATGTATTATATTGCACCTTATTCATTTGGTATAAATATTGTTTTGCATTTTGCATTACTATCTGGAGCAGCTCATCTTGTTGTTTCTTAAAATAATTGGATTGAATTATACTCATATTCTGATATACTGCACTAACATCTGACAAGAGTACAAATCTTAGTGTATCTACTGGTTATCTGTCCAATCAACAGATGTTACAAATTAAATGAGACAAAAAATCATTTTTAACTGTTTGTTCTGATTTGGAAGGCTGACCTGACCACTCATTTGTTTGAAATTCACTTATAGTTTGCATTTGGTTGAGTAACATTGTAGCAGTTGAAGGCGATCACGCAATAGGTTATCTACCATTGGCTTGAAAATATATCCTTTTTTGGGCCTTTGAATGCAACTACAGAGAGGAGAAGAGGTTTGACAGTTTTACTTGCTGGCCGTGAGCCATTGTGGAGACATGTAGGACACAGTACATGAACAACAAAGCCATTTTTTCCTTTAAGATACTCACTTTGTGCTGCCATTTGGAAGTCTTGCTGCATGAACACCAGGGCAATATGATGTTCTGAGGGTGAAATCGACTCTCAGTCTGAGAAAAAGGAAGTAAGAAGGGGAATTAACTCTTTATGGGGCACTTGTTGAAATATAGTTAAAGATGGTGTTTTACCATTTCAAGACTTGATATCGTCACATGCAGATTTCGCAAATAAATACTTTTTTTTTTTTTAATCAGTACAATTTACACATAGAATCTCTTGAAAAGAAAAAAACTAACTAAAATCTAATATTTTTACAATTTATAGTTAAAACAATCTGTGGTAAAATCCAGGCTGCAAGTGGATGAATAAGTCTCAGCTCAAAGCAAGAAGATTGTGGGTTTGAGTCCATGTTGCATATTTTTGTGTGGAGTTTGCATGATCTCACGGTGGATTTACTCTAGGTGTTACGTTGCCTCCCAAACTCTAAAGATTTGTCTGTGAGGTCAATAAGTGACACCACAATTGCCAATATGAACCTGTCCACTGTTGATTGATATGGATGGATGGATGGATGGATGGATGGATGGATGGATGGATGGATGGAATAAGATTGTCACTGGATTACTTGGAGCCTACTTTGGGCCTATTGTTTCATCTGACAAGCTACCTGATATTAGTATCATATCATTGGGATGTTATTCTATTTTAAGGTTGAAAATAATGAATAATTATCAAGATAATTCAGGCAATTCAGGTTGTAAATAATGAATAATTATTGAGATAATTCAGGCAATCTGGTTGAAAACACATTTGCATTTGCTATGATTGTGACTGCAGAATTAAAATATTTAAATTACATATTAAAGGTAAAATATTTTTACTGACCTATACTTGTTCACTTTAAGATTTCCAGTCATTTGGAAGATGTTGCTATACCTAAAATCCTACCTCTGAACAATTATTTTTTGGGAAGTATGACAACTTTTCTTAGTTAGTCATAAATGTTTTCTACAAAAGTGGGAATGGATACATTGGCATAAACTATTGCTTTCCACTAATTATTAGTTTTATGTTTTTCCCATTACAAGAGAAATAGAATTGTTGTGAGGCTAGGTAGATCCTTTAACTGGAAATATCTCACGAGTCTTAATTTATTGTCCTCATCTCTCATGTTTGATTTTGAAACAAAGCTCGATTTATTATTTTAATTTGGCTCAATTACAATTACATTCAATTATGTTCTAAAAATGTGTTTAAAATGTATCGTAATGGTTGTGTTATTCACTCATTTCTCTTTATCATGAATTTTTTCGAAAGAAAGCGGGGCGCATGAAAGAATTAATTTGGCATGACTGTGATGTATGTGTATCAGTGCTCAAATTCTACATATGCTGTGTGTATTTCACTGGAATTTAAATGTTGCAGGCCATTTAAAATCAAACGCATGCACGCACACACACATTTCATCCAATAATGGATGATATCGTGATGTTCTAGCAGTTTACCAGGCAACATAATGTAACATAGTGTAGGAAACGTTTGTTGTGTGTCATCCTTTTTAGCCCATGTTTAAAACCTGCACCACATACAAACATTGCTATGTATCCTTCCTTTGAGCAAAACCGAACAAGATCTTTGATTGCTCACAACTGACAGACTCTTCACCTGATGGTATTCATACATGTGTACATCGAACAGTCAGGTCACATTTTGTTTGGATCCAGAGCATCGAATCAGACTTTAATTAGAGCACAGTTAATGGAAAACGTGAGCCATTTAAATTTAATTTCATTCATTTTGGAACTCATCTGCGTGCAGCACCATTATTATCTCTCCCAAAAGTGCTCTGAGAGGACAGTCTGACAGGCTGATTTGAAAAACAGTTTTATGGGTTTTGAAGAGCTCGTCACATGTATGTATATAACATTTGATCTCAGATATCTGTATGGGGAAAAGGGCAGGACATCTACAAAAATGAGAGAATACCACCATTGTGCCAAGTGATGAAGCTTCAGCAGAGAGGGAACTGAGGGCACTAAAACACCAAGCTGACAGCCTTTGCACACCATTTGGCCATTGCTGGGTCTCTGTGGTCAACCAATGGCCAGTGTTTTTGTGGTGTGTCTGTTGAAACAATTCAGGCCTTACAATGCCTGAACATACAAAATCACTGGTGGATACAGTTTGTGTCTTTACCCAAGAACATACAGTCCATAAAAACACCCGCTTAATGTGGGTTGGGTTTATTTATAACTCCATTTTTCAAGCTTACACAACCAAAATAGAAATTTGTCAAATTAAAAAAAAGAATGCTACCGTCAATGAGCAACACAAACGAATTAAATACAAAATGCAATGCCATCAATATAAAAGAATAGCATATTGTTATATAAATTTACAGATAACAGTGTCAGTTTGCTGTTTCATGACTTCTATGCTTTATGTTTCACCTGCTGAATGTAAGCACCAAAAGAATTTATATGAATGGATTCTCCTATCTTTATATTTTGCACACAATGAGGTTAACACTTTGGTTTTTTGGTGAAATGTTCAATTTGAGGAAATGCCACACACAGGGAATACATCCAAAGCTGTGAGGTGAGAGTGCTAACCTCGAGATCATGGGTGTGTGTGTGTTTTATGTGTGTGTGTAGATATACATATACATATACATATACATATACATATACATATACATATACATATACATATACATATACATATACATATACATATACATATACATGTACATACAACTGAATAAAATCATAGTCAAAGGCTTGGAATTTGGTCAAAATGTGTATCTGTTTATATTTATGAATCTCACTGAAGAAATGAAAAACAGTTTCTTATCAGTTAAAAACAATGCATGAAACATAAAAAGATGAAATGTTCATCTAAAATTACTAACTGAAATATAAAAACAATATATATAATTGTGTGACCTGTGTGAGAACATCCAATACTGACACTGTGTAAAATGACATGATCATTTGGTTGTGCTCTTCTTTTAGAGTGCTGGGGGTCCTCCACAAAGTATAGCCCTTATCTGGTGTCTGATGATGGCCTTCAATGACATGCCCGCATCTCGGAAAACAGTGCCACAAATCTTTCTGCTAATTTATTTATTTTTTTTTTTTTTGATCTTGTATTTTGAATAACATTTCCATGCTGGCACTTCACTGTCCACAGTCCAAAGAATTTTCCTGTGATGTTTTGTATTGTTTCCTCGTGTCTGGTCATGATTAAACTTCACAGTAGCCATTGACCAATACTTTTGTTTTGAAGGCATCTCACATTTCAATTCCCCCAATTTTAACATTAACTAAAGGTTTGGGAAGACTGATATAGTTAATTCTTCAAAACATATATATTTGATCACCTTAAGATTTTGCTCACTGTTAATAGAAGATGAGTTGTAGAAATCGTGAACATAACCTACTCTATCTTCTAACATTACTTATTTTGTGTTCTACTTGAAAGACAAGCTGCAAACCAGTTTGGTATTTTCAACAGACCTATACAATTTAACATAAGTTAAATCATGAGGAAAAAGTAAATTTTGTTTAATCTTTTGATGATACATTGTCCCTTGAATTGGTTTTATTCACCTGCTGTGAATTGACTGGAAATTGATGTGTAGGCATTTTTTTCAAGATTTAAACAGCAAAAGCCTGCTGTTTGATTGAATACAACAAATGTTATCATACTCACTGAAGTAACTGCAATATGTTTGTATTATTTGTTCCAACTTAACTTGTGTTGTCAGCAAACAACGGGTTATTTTGCGATCGGTCTTTTATGAGGACCCTCAGGCTGGTGCTATGTTCGCTAATGAATCTCACTATTTGATTTTATGTGTACCACCTGCAAATTAAAACATCACCATGGGAAACTTTTACTATTGGCATTGTCTTGTGTTATTTGGATATGCTGTTTTTTTTTTTAACACATAATACACCTGATGGTTGCATTGCATCCGTCATATAATGTGGTGTAAATTAATGCTGTTAAAACTTATTTTCCAAGTTGTAAAAGTGAGACAACATTGCATTCATTTGGCAGACTGATAACCATTTAAAAGATTTAATCACAATGAGAGTCATTTGAGGTTCAATGTCTTGCACAGTTACCCTTCAACATAGGGTACAAAACATTCTGTACTGAAACAGTGTTTGTGCAATAAATGACCAGCTGATAAAAGGCGGGCCCAAGAGAAAGCTTATATATGTAGAATATCACAGTGCGAGTACATTCAAGTCAGAGAGCTGACGTAATGGTGCTATTCATGCACTGACACCCTGGAAGTCAACTTAGTTCAGCCTTCAGTTAACACCTCACCAAGTTGAAAGACTAGAATGCTATCCATTAATGTGACAAAAGCAGACAAAAGAAAATGCAGAATATGATCAGGATTGTATTTTGTTGCCTTCTCAGAAATACTCGCCTCATTTCCACTCTCAATACCTTACTCAAAAAAACACAAATCCAGTTAATGTAGGAAACTCATCAACCTGACCTGGAGTGCCAATCGACCCAGAATTGGATAAAGTGGTGAAGATTATTGAAACTCATATCTTAAGATATGGAACAGGAGCCAACCTTAGCAGGGCAGACTATGACTGGATCATCAGTCCATAAGGCCAACACAGAGAGACAGTCAACCGTTCACAGCGTCATCAAATTCCTGATGAAAAGAAACTAAAGTACCGAGAAAAAAGGGAGAAAATGCAAATTCCATATAGGAACATCCTTAAACTAAATCCTTTTTTTTTTAAAAAAAGAAGAAACTTGAATTCTATACACTAGGAAAAAATCAGGCCCATGGGACTAAATCAGTCTGCAAGAGGTCCAAAGAAAACTTGATTTAAAAAAAACAAAAAAACAACACATTTCTTAATAATACATAACACAACACTGAGGTTCTGTTTACATGACAATGAAAAAAACGAGTGTATTGAAAAAATGACAAATTTTTTGTTGTGTTTTGGTTGTTTGTTTACACAACAAGGGTACTCGGAGCCACTAAAAATGTCCATTTTTCAACCCGGTTCTGAAAATGTAAATTTTCTTTGACACTCCTGACTCGCCTTGGCGGAGACAGCCGGTGGTGCCTAAGGCTGTTACTGAGCATGCTCACCACCACCTTGGTAAAATAGTTCTTCTGCTCAAGCAAGAGTAACAAATATGGCAATTTTATAATTGAGTTCATCTCTGGTACTCTTGATTTTGTTAAAGTCTATAGCGTATTGTTCTCTGTACAAATGTATGCATGGTTTCATGACAAAAACAAACAATAGCGCCACCTCATGGCCTAACATCCTAACTACATTGTTTTCAGTGTCAACATTTGCTGGGTAAGCACGAAACTTTTCTGAAACGCTCAAGATGTTGTAACTTGGAATGTTAACTGATTAATTGCTACTGTACACACAAAGACATTGACAGGTAAATTCAATTTACAATCTCACAGAAAATCATGATAAAACAAATTAGATAACAAAATACCTTGTTCTCATTCCAGCGAAGTGCTTAAAAGTTGATATCATCCTGAATGTTGAACAGCAACAACATGTAATTCTTCTTCTTCTTTTTGGTTTTACAGCAGTTTGCATCCAAACATGTAATTTGCTTTTCTCTTCCTTATTTGACTTTTACCCTCATCAAGAAACCACTTCTGAGATTTACATTTCTTGTGTGCTGGAAGAGTACGAAAATAAAAGCCTGTACTTTTAAAAATTACTCCTTCTAAATAAAAGTTGGGAAGGAAGTTATTTTAACACTAGGAAAACAAGCTTGCAAAGGGGCCTGAACAGACCAATAGACCTTTATAAGAGTCATTTATTCACAGCCCGCCATAGTGTAAGATAAATAACTTGCTATGGCATGAAGTTTGCTGTGCACAGACAATACGAAGATCGGAGTGAAAACGATTGGGCAAGCCTATGTGACTGTGCAGTATAACTGATCAGGCAACAATAACACATATATGAACAGAGCCCTCACTTTGTGGCATTTATGTGTTTTGAAAGAAATCTTGAGGAGAATATGAATGTGGTCGTGGCTCAGAAAGAGATGCTAAATTGGGATGCCAATTTTTGAAAGGGAGCTTGAAATAACTTCTTGTTACCATCTACTAGCATTTTACATTAGAATTTACTGTTATGGTCTTTCTTTATCCAAGAAAACACACTCCATGTAAACAGGGACGTAGCCAGAGTTTCAGAACTACTGAGGTCTACCGCTCATCATACCTAGCAGTGACCGAAATGAAGGCCAAAATTCAACTAAAATTAAAATGTTTATTTAAAATAAGTGATTTCAATATATATTGTGAATGTGTGTGTGTAGATCCACTCATAAAACCGCCTAGATCCAAAGCATTGTTTTAACTATTTTTAATTACATACACATGGAGAAAATACTGAGATCTAGACCTCGGTGTCCTCAATAGTATCTATGGCCCTGCATGTAAATGACACAAACAGGCTGCAGGTTGCAGCAGCAGCTACAATCACCCCAAATATCTGACAATGTCTGATATGGACTGCAGGCTGAGGACCAGGACGTTGGAGGTCCTTGACCTGGGCTCGCGGTGTAACTTTCAACCACTGATTAAAGCCACAACCAAAGATTTCACCATGACTCTCCCATGATAGCAACAGCGGAAAATCGCACTGTGTAGGGGGCTTCACACCAGACCAAGACTCTTGGAACTAGACCCAGAATATCTGAAACACACATGTGAAACTGAGTAAAATTCTCAGGAGCAGCCTTCATCCACAAGTTGTGCACCCCCTGAAATCCCTCTGTGAGCCAGGTGCACGTCATGAGCATGCGGGGGCCCCTTCAGGCACAAAGTGGCCCCCGCGCGCAGGCCCATCAGCACACTTGCGCCACGCGCCCTCCCTGCGGACACTCCCCCGCTCTCCCCGTGAAGACGAAGAACAACTCCTGTGCTGCCACCGGTTGCTCCGAGTCCTCACACACCGGGACACGTCGTCTGCAAAGGTAAAGTTGCTCATCTTTCGAAACGCTGCGTCCTTCACGGACGCACGAGTGCAGCCCCGCTCGCTCCTTTGAAGTCTGGAGAAAGTTTAACCTCGTCGTTTAGCCATTAACTGGTATTTGCGTAGCCGCTAGCTAGTGAGGCTAAGTTAGCCAGTGTCGCGACAATGCTAATGAGCTGCGCGGAATGTGAAAGCAGTAAAAGAAGTTATTCAAGGATCTGTCCTTTTTTTTTTTAGCTGCAAGCAGCAACATGACAGTCCCCCTGTCAGCCGTTACTTCACTTCACATTCCTGACATCTCTGAAAACTCAGAAATTGCTGAGGTTTGCTAGTTTTGAGTTAGCAGCTGCAGCTGACTTCCCCTGCAAGTTTGAAAAACAGCCAATTCTACGTGTTGCACAAACTAGTAATGGACGGGGAGTTTTAGAAAAGAGATTTAACCGAAAAAAAGTTATATGCAGAGCTTGAATGTAAGATGAAGCACATGAGCAGTGCCACAAACTGGATCCTCAAGTGACTCTTCAGCTAATCGCAGTCAGCTGTGTCAGTCAACATTGTGATAAAGTTAGGAGTATTATTTACGTCTGTATTTATTTCAGGAAATGCAAAATAACCACAGCTCATTGCTGCTTTCGACAGGTGGCAAACATCAGAGGAAGATCCCACTGAAAGACTATCATCATGGGGGCAGTGGTCTCACGGTGGAGGGTGTGTATTCAAAAACTGTTCTCATTGTTATTCTTTTGCATTTAAGACGGCTTGCATTAATGGTTAATGATAGTTGATAGAAACGAGCCTTGTAACCTGAATATTCACAACAAAGATCTAATTTCAATGAATACTTGTTTGTCTTCTGCCATTACAAGAGCAAGTGAATATAGGGAAGAAGCAACAGGAAATGTCTAGATATTTTTGAAGTGCTGTCAAACAAGATCACCATTGAGTTAAAAATGTATTTTTATGCTTCTTAATGTTTGTCTTGCAGGCTAAGCCTTCTACTGTTGATGTTTTGGAAGGAATTGATAAGGTAATGCTTACTCTAATGAAGGTTACATTATGTGCTGCAAAGGAAGTTATTTTACTTGTTTATACTGAGTTCAATATTCCACACCAGAGCGAAACAGATGCTTCCTGTGCTGAATGTTTGGTAATAAGTAGCATTTAGTCTGCAGTGTGAGACTTGAACACTTTAACGATCTTCAACGTCTACTAAATAATCATGGCCAGTTATGCTAATATAGCCGACAAAATATAGGCTCATACTGTCTACTCAAAGATTTCAGCTTGCACATATTCTTACACATAAGGTGGATTAAATTTAAGTACAGGTATAGTAAAGTGAACTTTTTTACTTCAGTTTTATGCAAAAAGAAAGTAGTAATTGGGTATGGATGCAAAGTTGTCCTCTCAAGACTGTTCATTGATGTATAAAAAAACAAACACTGAACATGTTATGTAAGCATTCTGCTTTTCATCATGAGCAAATATGTGTGGGTGATTGCCAGAAGCTATATGGCTTTACTGCTCTCCTACACTTAAGCTAGTGTTTGGCTATTTTCAGCTCTTGTCCTTGGGGCCACATGACACCCTCACGTCAGGTGGTTCTGAAGTTCTGAAGCGGGTGATGTTGATCCAGTTTTTCCCATCAAATTGTCTTCTGTAAGAGAATATTTGTCATTGTGTGCGCGCCATTGCAACATGCACACAAAGATATACACTGTTATCCTGAATGTGAAGATCAGGGTGTTCCATGCTTGAAATGACATACACACATGTTACAGTGGACCCCTAGTGACCAGGAGTGTGTCTTCTTCTGTTCATCTGCTATATTTAGGTATGGTGGAACCATTGGCACTCTAAAGCTGTGGTGTAGCATTTCCATTTTACAACAAGCCTGAGGATCAATTACCTGTTGCTCAGTCACAAAATAATGACCCAGGTTGTCTTTATTGCGAGGAAGAAAATGTTTTAATGCTTTAAAGACTCAACATGTAAGTTTCTTCTGGTGAATTCTACACCTCTGTACTGTGATAGCTCTGAAGTTGAACTGCCAACCCAAAAATAAACTGTCTCACAGTCCAAACATTGTTCCCCTTCACAGAATGAGGTATTGCCTGTATTATTATTTCAGTTCAATTCCCAATCTCGTATGCTAACATAGGAAAAAGCGAATTGCTCCATAGTTTTAATGTTTCCGAATATACCATAGTTCAGAGCTGTTTGGTGGGAATCCAAACAACTGCACAGTCTCTGTGTGGCTCTGTGTGCACTCTGGCAGAGTCTGAGTGTTGCGTCCAAAGTATCTTCATCTGATGTGCATCAACTGGATTCTTCACTCTGCAGCTTTGGGGTAAAAAGTCAATAATAGTCTCTGGCTTGTTTTGTAGCCACTTCATTTATTGTCAAACACAATGAAGCAAAATGCCAGCAATGATTATCAACAACTTATCAGAATATGGATTAATGTGCTGTCTATTGGATTTCTTATAAAAAACGGGCTTCTGTCTCTCTGGAACAGCATTGAATGAATGCTGGGTGTGATGCACTTATTTTTTTTAATTTTTTTTTTTATTCAAGAGTTGCACATATTTAGAGTGAAGTCAGTTAATGTGTTTGCCTTGTAGTCGTGTAAAAATGAGCTCTGCCTGCTGGTGCAGTATTTGGAGTAGAGTCCAGATGAAGATTTTACAAGGTTTCAAATGTGCATTGTGGTTCCACATTAAGATGTGGAAGAATGAACAGTCACATTTGTTGACACTTTTCATGACCCAACATATGTTGCTCTTCACAGGATATACAGGTTCTTGAAGATTATCGTGAAAAGTATCAACGGCAGCTGAAGTTATGGGGTGGACGGCTGCTGCTCTACTCGTCTCTTCTCTACCTGATCACCTGCATGGTTGTGTATTTTTGGTACCTGCCTGAACAGCTAATGGGGCGCCTCATTCTTTCTCTTCCTTTCATTGTATTTCCATTGCTGTAAGTAAACAAAGTGATCAGTCATATTTCGTGTGTCCACTAAATGACGTGACCAACGATTATTTTCCTCTTTTCTTTCCAGAGTGTGGTTGCTTCGGAAATTGCTTGTTTATATTTTTTCACGCCGAACGGAAAAAAATAGTAAGTTTGTTTTTACTGTTGATATGTTTATCATAAGATTTAATTTTTCATCCTTTTGATGTTGACTTTCTTTTTTTCAGATGAAAAATTAGAAGATCTTAAAGCACAAAAAAGAAAAATAGTAAGTGATGGTTTGATTTCTTCTGTAGCCATCGCTGCTCAAATAAGTGAACCAAGAAAGTTGTTTCTTTCGATCTTTTGCAAAACGCAGCTCTCTGAGCTTGAATGTTAAATGAAACAGAAAAGCAATGCCATCTCTAGTCGATTGTTGTCTTGTAAACAACACCTCATACAACTTCCCAGAGATTGAGCAATCCCAGACACTTTTCTACTTTTTAAATAATACCAGACTATTTAAGTGTGCTACTCCAAAGTGCTGTAGTGGTTAACGCCTCGTACCAAGAATGTTCAAGTTTGGGCTTTATGGCTTTTCTCTTTGGAGTTTACATGTTTGCATTTGAGTCTAAATGGTGACATTTAAATTGTCCCTTTGTATGAATACAAGTGTTTGTGACTGTCAGTATTTAATATATAATAGACTGGAGACATGTCAGGGGGTGTAGCTTGCCATCGCGTGGGATCAGCTCCAGTAAGCCTAAGTTGGATTGAGCTGCAGAGAAGACGAGTGAATCAGTGAGTTGAGGTCTATATGGTGGCCATAGCATCTGCTTCAACATCCTGACAACAATTCATTACGTTCACTAGGTTTATTTCAAGACGTCACAGACATCCTGAAGATGTTTCTTTAAATGTCACAGAAAGCGGTTCTGTAGAGTAACTCACAACGTGTGTGAAACACAATGTCGCTTTGATTTCAAATGGTTCTCGAAGCGAAGAAAAATTTGATTCTTTTCCAGTTTTATGAAAAGCCTTTAGGAACTGTCTCATCATTTTACAGCAAGATACTTGCTTATCTGGGATCTGTGCAGGCAGCATTTGATTGGTACAGTGACTTAACCCAGTAAACTACTCTGCTAATGTCACTTTAATTAATAGCATTTAGTGCAGCAAAGAAATAAATCTGAGAAATTGCTTGTCATCCTCTGTCAAGTCTAATAACTTTCAATAATTAGGCCTGATGGATTTTCACAATCTCCATTATCGAAGTAGTGAATGCAATTATTCTTCATATTATATGTAAACATTTAGAAATTTTCTATATGTATTTAAAATGAAGATGCACAATTGGATGATATACAAATGATGCCCTTTCTGAGTTACTTGTACCGGTAGTGTTACTGGAGGTGGGATTTGTTTTTAATAACGATTCTTCATATTGTTTACACCTAATGATTGGCAAAAAAAAATTACTTTGGACTCGATAGAGGCAGGGTTTCTTTTGGCAAAATGTTCACATTTTTCAAACATTTTGTTGTTTCCAGCTTGAAGAAGTCATGGAGACTGAGACGTATAAAAATGCCAAAATGATTCTGGAGAGATTTGATGCTGATTCCAGGAGGAGAATTGTGAGTTCATTTGTTTTTGCATTGTCATATAACTTGAATAATTTGGTTCTCTTTATAATGCCATGCTTTTATTAAAAAAGCTGTTTTTGCTCTCAAGGAACTTGAATCCACTCAGGCTGGACCTGAAATGTCTCCAAAACCAGGACAAGGTAACATTGAGTTTGACAGTTCAGAGAGCAAATTAGTTACTTTAGCATTTTCTTCTACTGTTGAACAACCTGCATTCCTCCCACGTTAGAGCTCCGCCAGCGCAATGTCATCCCAAAGACCCCCCCAGTGGTGGTGAATCCTGCAAGCGGTGCTGCTGCCCGCCCTCCTCTTGCCTCTGGGCCCACCTATCCTGGACGTTCTTCCCACTCTGCTCCAGGTGGACCCCCAGAGAGGAACCTGTCAGCCATGGCTGCTCAGCAGAGCTTGATGAGGAAGCCTGTGACCCTTGGAACACCTGTTCCAGGAGTCGGTGAGTTACCTGCACACAGGGGGACCGGATCATAATGTGGTCGATTAAGGTGTGATTTACTCTTCCCTGGCTCGGTGTCCCCAGTTGCTCAAAGCTCTGCGGTTTGTGTTGTCAGCAAGGCTGTGGTGTGCTATACAGCAGTTGTAATGGGTAATTATAGAAATGTAGAATTAAAATATCTTATTAAGAGGGCCAACCTTTCTCAAACAAGTGTGTAATTGTGAATGAAGTTTAGAAACTGGTTACTTTTGATAAAGTATGAACAGTTTTTGTGCATTTGCTCTCCTGGGCATGTTATCCTCCACATATTTGTCTGCTTTCAAAGATTTAAAAACTGACCTGTCAAAAAGATGAAAACTGTTCCTTAGAGCTGTTTCTTAATATAGGATCACACTTTGTTGATCCCACATGGGGAAAGTCTGTGTTATTTGTAGTATGTGTGTAATTTGGATGTATTGAATGTTCAATATTAATTACTGCTGGACTGTAAGCATTGACTAGAAAAAAAAGTGTGAACAGTAAAGAAAATGTGCTTCTTGAGTAGAAGAAGCTGCATGCTGTAATTGCCACGTAGAAAGCCAACTGTGAGGTATGCTCCATGCAAGATTACATTAACTATGATTAATTAGCCAGACCTGCGTTTGTTCTCTGGGCAATGGTGGTGGAATCTCACTAAATGTCTTTTAATGTTTAGTGAAATTGCCTTTGGCATTGGGAATGCCTCACAAATGGTTTACATGACTTGATGTTATCACCTGCTTCTGTTGGAAATTGAAAGTGAAAAGCAATTTGATACAAAGAGTCACCACAGAGTTTCCATATGTTGGTAAATTAATAAGCAGCAGGATACTGAAACTCTGCCAAGTCTCACAGAAATGACCAGTCATCTTCCTATGATTGCTCTTGATGTTAGATTATATTAATTACAACTCACCAACGCAGCAGGGATTTGGGACGTGCTTTGCAAGTGAGAGCCGGTGTTAACTCATTAAAAAAGGGGTCCGTTTTTTTTTTTTTATTCATTGGTTTGTGCAGAAAACAGTTTTTCAGAGCTGCTACAAGCAAGCCTCGTTTATTAAAGCTGGTAGTCCAGACTGCAGACTGTCTTAACAGCCATGGATGCTGTGATTTACCAGGGATGCACCCCCCAGGCCCTCCGCTGGCCAGACCGGTGCTCCCCAGGGAGAGGGGTGCCATGGACAGAGTCATCGAGTATCTTGTAGGCGACGGCCCTCAAAACAGGTACAAATAAACACAATGTCTGTTCAACATAGCGTGAATCGAAGGCTGATACTTCTTACTTCCCAATTGAGCAGGGTACACTAGATTTTGCATGTTTTTATTTTCTGTCTCTCAATCTTTCCTTTGCGTCTGAATATCATATTGTTTTTACCTTATTTTGTTGTATAATTGTTTGAAACTAAGTCAAAATATAATGACAAGGTTTTTATGTTCGTGACATTTGCAAGTGTTTTCGTTAAACAGAAACTATCGCAAACAACTACATGTTTCTGAGTTTAGAAAAAAAAACAACAATTCTTATTTAATTCTGAGAATCCAGTAAGAAAATAGCAAAAATGATGGTTAAAAAATAAATATATAACTGTTTAAAATACTAGTCAATGTAACATATCCAGAGCAGATGTTTACACCACTACTACAGTAATATTTAGGAAGTAAATGTTCCTGAGTTTTTAATATAAATATTTTATTGTGTGCAGAAACATTTATTCACTATCAGACTACAGTATGTTTCTCATTTGTTGTATACCTTGTAAAGTAAAATAGTGACGAAGCTCTGCGGTTGCTGGGCTTTAAGCTCTCCAAAGTGTTGGTCACATTCTTCCTGTTGTAATGAAGACAAGCCTTTAATACCAGCCGCCGTGCAGCCTGTCGTCCTCACTGGTTTGTCTTTCCTTCTCGCAGATACGCTCTCGTATGTCAGCAGTGTCTGTCCCATAACGGCATGGCATTAAAAGAAGAATTTGAATACATCGGTAAGACTTTAAGAATCACCGCAGCCTTTGTCAGTCTCCATCAAACACTGTGCCTTCATTTGCCCTCTAGCATTTGGCAGCGTAGTATATCATATGGCTCTTAAATGCCTCTGCCACCACCAAGTCCTGTAAGCAAAAACACAACAAGATTGAATATGCAAAGCAGTGCCACACATCAATCTGAAATGTTTATGCATCTCAGCCATTTTTTTTTTTTTTGTCATCGGTTCGTATTCATGTATATTAATCTATGTCTGTCTCAGAATGTGTCAGTGAGGTTACATAAACCATGTGTACAGCCATTTATTTATTTATTTTTTTTGTGCGTGTCGTTTCAGCCTTCCGCTGCGCGTATTGTTATTTCCTGAACCCTGCAAGAAAGATGAGGCCTCAGGCTCCCCGCCTCCCCGAGGTCAGCGGTGAACCGAGGACGCTGCCGGAGGCGGCCGCACACTCGCCTGCTCCTGCAGTGAACGGCGACCAGGATCTCAATGGTAATGTTTACACCAGGCTTATTGTCACATGTCACCAATATTACATTCTTTTAATTGGGTGTGAAATTGTCCTGAAGTGGAAAAACCCTCTGTGATTATCAGGAAGCGTGACCCTTGATGCCGTTCCAGCTGGAGGAGACGGCCCAGAGCCGGGCACGCCGACATCCACAGAGCCCAGTTCTCCATCAGACAGCCAAAACACCCCGGAGTCGCTCGACCTGCACTCTGAGAAATCTGACGGAGAGCAGGATTTGTCTGCCATGGAAGTGGAATAGAACAAAGGAATAGCAGTTTCAACACAAGTCAGGCCGGGTCTTCTGTTTGTTTTCCCTCACCTGATGAAATGTAAGAAATATTATCTGATATAACAGTCCAGCTGTTAATGTAATCTTTGACTTACAGATTACCCTTTTTCTTTTGAGAATTGCGTTTTAGAGTTCTAGCAATAGTTGAGAGCTAAATGAGTTTGTAGCAACAGCCAAACAATCCTTTGTTTTTCTTCCTGTTTGGTGACGTGTCCATAACGAAGCTGCAAAGAAAAGATGAACCATTCTTTTGTCTTTAAGTGTTTGTGGAAATGGTTTTCCGTGTTGTATTTCTTCATATTTTACTTGTTTTTTGCTGGATTTCTGAGGGCAGGAGATGGATTGTTGAGGGTCTCCAGAAAAAAAAACGTTTAGCATATATCTTTTTATTTATGGGGAAATTTATTTATAAATATTTTTCTATAATGCTGCACCTTTCTTGACATTGTTCACCAGGTTCCTTTGCATTTTGGAGGAGCTAACACGTTTACAAATCCACGGTACCACAATATGAACAAACATGTATTTATTGCGTGGAGGAAAGCTGTTTCATCAGTACTGTGCCTTAAGTGCCTTTTATACTTTAAGTCTGTGCTTCAGAGTATTTTCAATAAATTCTATTAATGCAGAGGAAATTAAATAAAATGGCTGTTTACAGTCTTAAATGACAATGTTTGTGAATGTATACATGTTGTGCTGTATGAACAATATTAAACCTTTGAGAACAAACACCTTTGTACTTGTGTGCCTTTTCCTGGATATTAGTTTCTATAAAAGTGATTAAATATTAACATGAATATTGTAAATAAACATTGAAAAGGTCTCCAAATAGGTGTTGTTACTCGTATCTCCTATTTGTTGGCATTTAAATGGGTGCCCTCTTTCTCCTCTCTCCAGCTGCTCACCCCAGCTTATATTTAAACAGTCCATTTTCATTAGCAGGCCAATTTTAGCTTGTGATCATTTTATTTTA
>OMNM01037834.1:24461-35353 GCA_900302745.1 Parablennius parvicornis | reverse complement strand
TGAACACAAACAGGAGTGAATATTCATTGATTTAGCCTGAAGAGACTTATGGGCATGACAGATTAATTAGTTTCAAACGGCACCAGTTTCGTGCACCATCAACGCAGACCAGATTCGCTTGAAATGAGATGTTTCATATCAGCAACAGTTTCTTCATCCTGATTTTTGTCTAGGCCTTTATTATATTCATGCATTGTGTTCCTCCACTATTTCCTGCACCAGTCTTAGATTTTTATTGTGACTTTTATTTTTTAACTTTATGCCTCCACTCTTATTTTTCAAATGATCTTTTATCTTCTTCTCAGTTATAGATGCAGCACACTAACTTGACCTGAGGAATATCTCAAAATGCATCTCCTCTTTATGATACTGACGTAGGCAGACTCCTAAATAGTCTTTAATGCATGTTTTATGTGTATGACGATTACAGCCATTCCACTTCTGAGTCAATTTTGTGTTACAAATCTCAAGGGAAGCATCATTTTTACCAGACTTTACCTCAGCGTGACACTTAGACGCTTGGACATTTTCAATGTTTGACTGATGTTCAATGATCAACTTACATATTTAATTGAGTTCCAGTTTCCATAGATGATTACACCTGATAGACCATGACTACGGGAAATCATCATTGTAGATGCTGCATCATGATATAAAGTCAGGTAAGTTTAGTGATCCAGGAAAGAAGCAGGTAATAATTTTGGTGACATGAGTCTAACATGATGATAGTTCATAGTCCAGCTTCAGATATATTGCAGCGTACAATGAATGCAGCATATATGCGACGGGATTAATGAAACTAAGTCAAAATTCAAAGTGAATATACTTTAATTACTCACATTTTGAATTCACTGTTTGCTTGACTATGTAGTAAACACGTTCACAAATGAATACAAGACTATTCGACGAGTGCCCCCTTTTCACCTCATAGAATATCCTTAGCTTGAATCCCCTTTTGGGGCTGTCCGTGTGGAGTTTGCATCTTTTCCCTGTGCTCGCATGAGATATGGTTGGATACGGTGAAATATGCAATTGTTGTTAACTAATCACTCAAAATTCTGTGTAGTCAGTGAGAATTGGTGGGGATTGCTTCAAATGCTCCACAACCTTGAACTGGATAAAGGGGTAAAGAAGAAGCATGAATAATGCATATATTTATGAGAATAATTATAATAATGAAGATTGTTCATCAATCAGCTTTAATGGCATGAACTAAAGCTCAGTGTTTTACAAAATATACCGGATCAATAGTACAGTGCATGAGGGTCGGGTGTGATATCAGTGTGTTTGTGAGGTTTCAGATAAAAAAAGTGGCACTTTTGGCTATATATTCACATTTGAATACCTACGTTTATCTTTTATCCTCTTCAGGGTTGCGCGTTGCTGGAGCCGATAGCAGCTGACTAGGAACAAAGGTTGGGTACACCTACAACATCAAAACAGCCACTTCTACATGTCTTTTAAATATAAATCAAATGTTTCAACCTGTCCGGGTATATATGATGAGACTAGACTGTATTGTAAAATACCAGTCAAACATTATAAAGTGTCATCGCTGTAGTAAAGTCTAGTAGGAAGACACTAATGCAATTTGAAAAGTGTTGATCCAGTGCATTTCCAGTGGATTTTGTCATCCCCACAGTGAGTGTAACTCCCTTTATGTTACACCGCTGAAGTCTGGTGACAGCAGCAGTATTAAACTGCCCTTATTGAAGTGAAAACTGCAAGTTTTAACAACTTCTGATTGAATTGGAGAATCAAAAAGAAAATCAAAATGAGTTGTAATAGTAAAAAGATTAACAAGATAGATACTACATTAACCCCGCGTATGATTGTGTCCTGTCAAGATAGCACTCGAATGTCCTGGAGAGAAGCAAATGATTTCTGATGGCCATCCAGGCTTCGTGCGCTTTTGAAAAGCCCAGATCAAACAGGCTCACTCTTGTCAGCGGCTGAGCGGAAGAGCTTCTCATATGAACAGACGATTGATTGACAGGTAGACGTACGCTGGCTTTTTAATTTCCATGCCTCACTTCAAATTAAACCCCCCACCTGGGATAAAAGCACAGGCTATCCTACTTGGAGAACTCCCCAATGATAGGAAATGAAAATTTTGATTAGCAAAGGAAAAGGGATTTCACTCTGCTTGGCCTCCCAATAGTGCTGATGACTGACTTTTTTCTTCTTCTTTTTTTTGAGGCAGATAAAATAGTGATGACAATTGTCTTTTTAGGGATTTTGTCAGCATTAGTTGCCTGATAAAACGCCCTCAGTTTGATTGAAATGCGCTATTTTGCACAGCTATGATCAGGCAAATATCTATCAAAGTGTCCATATAAAAGCTAGTATAAATGAAAAATCTCAGAAATTGCCCAGAAAATGAAATGTTGCCATACGTTTTTTTTTTTTTTCCAATGATGTGAAATATTATTTTTGTGATAAAAAAATATTTTAGTTGTAGAGACACAGATTTATTTTAATTTTCAATCACATAAAAACATAGAAAGCACACCACTAGTGCATCAATTAGGCGAAGCGGAAAAACAAATTACAGGCATCAGTATGCTATTCCAAAACATACATCGCCCTAAACAGCTTTTGTTGTGTGGGCTTGTCCCCCTGTGACAAGACTGAATAGCCACCAGAGAGTAATAGTAAATGTGCAGCTACTTTTATTGTGTGTTTTTTACGAGACAACATACATTAAACCCGCTGTCGCAGCAGTAAATAAAGTGTGCTGTAAAACTGTGTTCGTGAAAAAGCTTGTAAACATAAACAGCCGCAATGAGGTCAACATCAAAGTAATTGTAATGCTGTATGAGCTATGAAATACAACTTAATGCTTCGGGACAAAATAGCTTTCGCGGCTCACCTGGAAAGGCTGCAACTCACCGCCGTTTCCCTGTGAGAGAAACACTGACAGAGGAACACGATACATAACCTTAGCTGGCCTTACATTTCACTACTCGCAGCACAGAGAGACGTACTGATTTATACTCTTTTATTTTAAATATTGATGCTGGCATTTGTAGTCAAAAGCAGCGGGCAGGATGTGGCATTTGATAAGATGTAGCCTATTTACTGAAAAAAAAAAAACCCCAAAAAAACAACTCACCACATCCAAGGGACTGCCAGTGAATTACTGGTCACTTGAAAAAAATATTCAGGCCAGTTTTATCAGATCTGAGTCCATATTGGATAATTCTGTCACAGAATTTATGTTTTCTGCCAAATCTTTAGTGGTGGTGTGGGACGTGGTGTCTTTCATTTTGGAAAGGAAGAAATGCAGCACTGAAGAAAATGGACTGCAACGAGGACGTTTCTCTTGGAAGAGTTCCATCATGGTTCCTTGTACCGATCTCTACATGGTGGTGTCGTGGTTTGCACAAGCCTATTCCACGGTTTGACTCCTGGCTTGAGGGCCTTTGTGTGTGGAGTTTCTATATGTATTACATGTAGTCTCTTATGTGTATCCATTTTTACGCGACACCGCTTCAAGTGAAAACGAAAACATTTAGTTGCGTGTCAGGTGTCCGTTTACTTGACAACGGTGCTGCGAGACGCTGAAGATGCAACTTTTGCCAAGGTGTAACTCTTTGAAAACGCTCCGTCTCTGTCGCAAACACGGAAAAATGCAACTTTTCTGCACAGCAGTTCTGCACTCGTGCAAGTCGATGGGCAATAACAACAATGGCGGCCTCCAGAGTGTCATGACTCCTTCTCCATAGTTGCGAGTAACCCTTGATAACAGTCATCTGTCCATACGAATGTCATCTATAAAATTACAAAATGTCATATACAAAAGATAAAAAACAGCACCAACATGTGGCCTGGCATGCTAACTACACCAGTTTTTTAGTGGTTCTGCTGTTTTCATGTAAACAAACATTATTTTCAAAACAAAACTTTTCCAAAAAGATGCGCTTTCTCTTAAAAACATTGTCGCGTAAACAACTCCTAAATTGAGTGTAGGCATGGCTGTGAATGCAGTATGTTGAACAGTCCGGTATAGAAGACGATTTGATGATCATGATATGAAGTTCATCCGTCTGTGGCGGACAAGCACAAAATTTTTAGAACATTTGAAAGAACTCATACTTGATAGAAATAAAGATTTGTGCAGAACATAGTGAGTAAAACGGACCTCTTCATTAAGACGGTACCCAAAAAGCCAGCCCAGTGGAAAATAACACATACTAAACCGTACAGCTGATGCTAATTGAAGTTTATTGATTAATGTTTTAAAGCTGGAATCCACTTAGCTGTTTGAAAATCTGCCTCATAAAAAGTTACATTCACCAGTGAGATCAAGGAATTCAAACATTTGATTTGCTGCAACTTAGTTATGTTTATTCGCTCAGACAGGAATGACAGCCAACTCCGAGATTCCTTTTACTGATCACGTTTCATTATGTTTGGCAAAAAGGGCCTGCACCATTACCATGAGTAATATCATAAGTTATGAATGAGGCAAACGGCAAATGGCATAACACATCAACAGTCGGAGCATCAGCACTCATTTAAAGCTGTTTGAGTGTCACTGCGCACCACATAGGCCCAGACAGCGCTCGACAGAGAGCAAAATGAGCTTGACATACACTTCTCTTCCTTCAGCATGACTTCATTTTGTGCTGTGACGCCGGCCTCGCTGCAACCCGACTCATGTCAAGCTGTTACCGACCATCCGGCTTCACCCCTCTGCGCGCACATATACACTCACACACACACGCTCACTCGGAAAATCAGTGGAAAAGTTGACTCGGCCCCATCATCATCAGATGTTTTGTTTCTTTCAAGCATGTTTTAAGGATTAACACATAAAAGCAAGTGAAGGCTGTGGTCTGTCACGATCACTGTGGGGGGATTTGTGGATCATTATATGAGCTGCTCTGCTAACACGAGGCTTCGAGGGGAGAAAGCTGGGCCCCCCTGCCAGGGAACTTCATCATGGGGGCTAAAAAAGTTTGGTCATTTGATGTTGTACATTTTGTCATTAGCAGCCGTCTTGTATGATTAACAGTATGGCCCTTTGGTTCACCCCCATTTTGCTTGCTTCATTTAACTCCTCGGCGTCCTTACATTGGGGCATATCACTTATGGGTCCCTATGGCATGAGGAAGAAATGAAAGGATCTGTATACAGAAAACAGTTTTTTTTTCTTTTTTTTTTTTAAGTGAAACTAAGATAAAATGATGAAGTATGGAGCATAATGTCAATTTCACTCATAACAGTGTTGCACAATTGATTAATCATAACGCCAGGCAGGAACAACCGTGAATAAAACAGGATGGAAGCAATGTGACAAACCAAAATGTGGTGCCGAGATTTAAAAAGTGCAAGAGGTCAGCACTCATGCAACCAAAATCAAGACGAGAATCTAAAAACCACAGGGACAAAATCACTGGTCACTTCAATTCACCTTCATACTACAACACAAAGCTGTAAAGACTAGATCTAGAAACTCATTGTGCAAGGCAAGCAATGTCTCAAGTTTTTTAAAGTTAGCCCTCCACTTAAGTTTTTTTTAAATTTTAATTAAATTGCATTTCTAAATTATAAACTGCTTTAAGCCTTGTCCTGATGAGATAAGCTCAGATTGATTTTTATTGAGGTATGCTAACAAGAATACTTTTAATAATAACGTGTGAAGATGCTTATATGATCTAAAATACATTTTATTGGGTTTTATTTCTTTTTCAAGAATCCAGTTGGACTGCCTTCTGGTTCAACATTTCCTTTCAGTACTCACACAAAGTCCACTGGAAAACATGCCTGCTATCCTCTGTATTTCATTCCACAGCGTTAGTGCACGGGTCCACATTTAAAATCTCCACAACCTAATTAATACACTGAGTAAGCCTCTCAAATGACATTACTCAGCGAGGAGGCTCTGCAAAGGCCAGAGCTCATTCACATGTGTGTGAGGTGTGTGAAATGAACTTCAGGTGAGGAGATGAAGGTTGAGTTTTAGCCTTTATCTTAGAAACAAATGTTATTCCTTTGACTACCAGTTCAGCATTTTTACAGCGGCTTCGGTGGATCACGGTGACTTACTGTCCACGAGGGCAACAACTGAGCTCCCTCATGTGTAAAATACTTTCTGGAAGAGCGGAAGCAGACTCTTAATAGCTGCATTAATAAAGGTGAATGTGCACATTACTTACAAATTCCTGACTAGTGACCGCAGTGTGCTTCCTGAGCTGCATACAACATGTCCACCGCTAAATCTCCAGCATTGCGGTACACGAGTGATTTCGCGGAATCAAACGAGAAAACTAATTGCATTTTCTGTCTCAGGAATTTTGATCTAAAGCAGACATTCCTTCTGTTGCTTGGCAAGGAGTCACCTGCGAAGCTTGCCAATCAAAGTGAGTGGCAGTTCTCAAGTTGGAGACTCTAATTTCTGTCTGTTTTTGATTGGTTTGTCAGCTTTTATCTGGGGACCTTATTTGGTACGTTTTCTTACTCTGAAAGGACATGTCTGTCAAGATGACTGACAGGCCTCAGGCCCTGTGTGGAAAACGAGACGATTCCCAGCAGCTCGCTCTGCAACTTTCCTCTGGAAGAGTGGAAATCAAACCCGGCTATCTGACGAAGGATTCACAGTCGATTGTTAAAAGTCGGAAGGTGATTTTAAGAAAGGTTTCACATTAGGTTTGTGCTTTCAATCATTCAGGTTCTTTTTCTTCTCTCTTACTCAACCATGGAGGATCTTTTAATTCTCTCGTAGGCTCTTATCTTTTCTCACTCGTTCTTTATTAGTAAGAATATCTAGTTTGTATAAAAGGGGTTATCAGGGTCAGGTTCACCATTCTCTAAAGGTCTCTAGAGGGGCAAATGTCACTTGACAGACCTTTAGAGGTAAAAGTGTTTGAAAAAAGAAAACTGTTTTACCGATAATGAAGCCGTTTTGTTAAATTGAACAGATCAAACCCAGGCTTTTCTGGAATTACAGGAAAGAAAAGTAGGAACCGTTAAAATGCCCAAAATACAATAATGCTCATCAGGAATCTGCAAGTAAATGTGTTTTCCTAACTTGCCACAGATAACTCAGTGGGACATAAGAACTATTCAACAGAGACGGTCTATGAATGTCCAATACTAGGAGTTGTTTTAAACCTTTTTAATCAAGCATTCAAACCAATTAGACTTCTGTGTGTTTTATGAATATCTTTTATAATTCTGCACTATATTTTCATGTGTTAGAAATAGAATGATAATGACCATGCTAACAAAACATTATAATCATGTAATTATCAATACGAAGTTGAAATTATTTGACTCATAGTTACTGGATATTGTTTTGCTGTTTTTGTTTTGATCATTTCATGCTCCATGCTGCAGCATGACTCGCTTATTATGAACAGGAAAGTATTCAGAATTTAACATATCATATCTCTTGTAGCTTCTTGGTTCTAAATGTGACGCCTGTTTAAACGAACATTGCTTTCATAATGTTGCTGTTTAAACAGAAACTTCAATGTAATGAAAATAGTTAAACTATTGTTTGCGGGATTTGATGATTTAAAGCCCAGGTTATACGACAGTCTTCAAAGTGAAATCACATCATTTTCATATTTTTATTTCATGAAAGTTTCACATTCAAAACAATGTAGTTTTCCTGTAGGGCCACTAGTGGTTGCCGTCTTTATGTAATAAAACAAAGTACAAAGTCGCAGCATTTCAGAAAAGTTCAGTTTTGCCTGTTTATGGAGTCTGAGCATTTTCATTCATTTCATTTTTTAATTGACTCCGATCACCTTTGTGGCGTAAACAGACGACAGAAACAGACAACGCAAGTTCTCTGTTTTCACTTGAAAACATTATCATGTAAGCAGGGCCTATGAAAGTGTAATGTAATGAGACCCATTTAAAATTTAATCACTCGGTCCTTCAACGAATACAACGACCACAGTCTGGCCCCGCCTCCTCATGCTTGTCATGACCTCGGTCACACTACTGTGGGATTGCATCCCATTCTTAGCCCAACATTTGGCTGTGTTAATCATTCCATTACGAACAACACTTCAAGCTGATCCCACAAGTGTTCATTGTGGTTGAGATCAGGATTGATTGCAGCATTTGGGGATACCAGCAATCAAAAATTGTAAACAATAGCAACATCAAGATAAGCTGTTTGGGATTGGCAGCGAAGATGTAACAAATTTTTACATTGGCACAACCTGATACACTCGCCTCTGTTGCTGTCGCTGGATTGTTTCACATTCAGAACACATATATGTCAACATTTTAACACAAATCTGGATAACTGTATTTTGGTACAGTGATAAATCTAGAATATTTACTTTTGAAAATATGAAGTAATGCAGAAATGTCCAAAAACCATGTCTTGCTGGAGCAATCACCATAATCTCTGCAGTTCATCCCACAAATACCTGTGCCTTACAAATGTGGCAACATATTTTAGAAACATATTATATATAACATTTACTTATAGGTAGCTTTGTTACCAATGTAAATGAGTCCATAAAACACACATTTATTTTTCTTTATACCTTATAGATTACTTGTTGTGATCGAGTCTAATTGTTAATGAGGTTCGGTATGTTTTCCTTACATTCTACAGAATTATTTATTTGATTTATTATTCCTCTCTATCTTTATACCAAACAAAACACGTGGCTTCAATGTCCGTCTCTATTTTTCCCTCCGTGCTTTGTCCGGGTTGTACCGAGCTCAGCAAAGCTGTTTATTAGTGATCTAGTAGGATCATTAACATAGTGACACTATTGGACCTTGCTGTTAACATAAAGCGTCCAAGGTGAACTTGTACACACCGTTCGATTTCAATTATTTGTTGCTCAACTCGGATTTGGGAGTGGAATTGGAGCGTGCATTAGTGAATGAATTTAGTTGGACACCTTGAGACAGATGAGGCTGTCAATGCATCGAATTCCATTGTGTTCTTGGCAAACGTGACTCTGGGAGCGCGGCTCAGCAGTACTTGTGTAACTTTTGACATGTGCCCAGCTTTCTTTTTTTCCTTTTTTTTTTTGGCTTTGTCTAAGTACTTATTACTAGTACACTGATTTAAAGCACATTGCTTGTTGTATAGTCCATATGTTGTTAATTATTTAGGATTATGTACTATGCAAATTTGTTTGCCTTGAATGAAAATTAAATCCATGTTTAATTTACTCATGGTTCAAATGAAATATCCTATACTGTTTTTTTAAAATATTTTCTACAGCAGGCCAGCATTACCTTTTTATAAGCCTTTATAAGTGTTGACCGTGAGTGTGGATTTCAGGGTTCAAATCCTTCGCGTCTGCTAAAGAAAAGGACATTGGGCAATATAAATTAGCAGTACAAGTTGTAATTACAAATGCAATAAATTCTCATGCTGTCGCTACAATTACTGATGTTGTTCTCATCATCTTTAAGTTCACATACTGTAATATTTTGTCCAGCAAAAATGTTGACCTCTTATTCTTGCTTTGTTTTCTATTTTCCCTGAACCACTAAATGCTGAAAAGTAGAAATTATTTTTGACCTTAATCAACTGCCTTTTTGACAGTTTGTAATTAAAATGTCTATTTTACCCTTTTGTAGATTTATTCTCTTTTAATACTTACTTTTTTTCTATGCTGTCTTGTTCTGATGACCTGAGTTGTATTTTCCTATTCTAAAGCACACGCAATCTCCAGGGAAGGCATTTTCTCTTTTTTGTTCTTCTTTATTTGCTATTTTATTATTTGATCACGTGTTGAAGGGCTGTCAAATTTTAGCACAGGGTCATCAATAATGCAAATAGAAAGAAGTTCTTTGGGTTACAGAGGAATAACATAAGTACCTTCAAAAAGCCCCTGGCCTGCAAATGAACTTTGGTCTTCTCATTATAAGAAAGCAAGTGTCAACCCCCAACACCAGTGTAATATAAACAACTAAAGGGTTTTCGCTTTCTTTCAACTCTTAATTTAATCTATCTATCTATCTATCTATCTATCTATCTATCTATCTATCTATCTATCTATCTATCTATCTATCTATCTATCTATCTATCTATCTATCTATCTATCTATCTATCTATCTAATTCTATATTCTATTCTATCACTCTCAGTTGGTAGAGCGCGTTGTCTTGAAATCCCAAGGTTATAGGTTTGATTCCCCCGTGCTTCATCCTATGTCAGAGTATGTTTGGGCAAAGACACCCAAATTACCCGGGATTGAGTTTGAGCTTGAAGTGGTTGGGATGTTCAGCATAAAGTACCTTGAACTCAATCCTAAACGCGATGAAGACAATATTAAACCTGTGCGGTGAGAACTTTCATTGGGATGCATCACAAGTTGAGCAACAGCTTTTTGAACCAGCTGCAGTCGATCCTGAGATTGTTTGCTGACGCAAGCCGTTCTGTACACACATACATAACAACAGGCCTACCTGCTCACATTTTTTTTTTTTCATGTTTTCAGTGTAATGATCATAGCCGCCATGTGTCTGACAGTGAGTGATATCCCCCATGTTAAAGAGGGAAGACAGAATAAACATTAATCTGCAGTGTGCAGAGAAATCTGCCAATGAGCTCCATTTGGAAAGGCGTCCATCTTTGTGTGCCATATGTGTGGTCGTCTGCGTGTGTTCCTTAAGCAGCAGGGGAGGACGTCCCTCCATCTGACCTGCCGCCCCACGGGGCTTTATCTGTGCCGGTGTTCCACATTATTGATAGCTGCAGTGATATTGACAGGCGTTGTGGTGGTAGGAAAGGGAAAATAGGAGTTTGATATGACATATTGTGCTTCTCAGCAGGTCCCATAAATAACTTTGACACATTTTTGTATGCATGGGAAGGCCTCTGATTCAGCCTCCCATAAAAAATAAACTTCTATTATGGAATGTATTTGTCAAGTGGTGCAGTGATGGATGGACTAG